>JAQMYL010000018.1:20407545-20424988 GCA_030014365.1 Clarias pachynema
AAGCAATTTCCCTCTGGGATTAATAAAGTTCTTTGAATCTTGAATCTTGAATATGAGAAATCAGGACATCACGGCATAGAGGCATGGTAAAGTTGGCAAAATATTGCAAAACCTTACAGTTACCCATAGGAAATTTTAGCATGGTTTAGGTACCATGGTGGTACCTACAGTACAATGGTATTTTTAAGGGTACCATGTTATAGTACTTATATGCTGATATAGCACATGTACTACATTATGGTCCAAAAGTCTGCCAAGGTACATACAGTACTTTGGTACAAGAATACATGTACTATAGTATGGTACACAGTTATACCATGTATTGGACTATGGTACTATGAAACATGCACAAGTATACAATTGAAAATGTGTTATACATGTTTATATACCATAATAATAATAATAATAATAATAATAATAATAATAATAATAATATACATTATGGTACCTGTATGTACAGTATGTAACATTAATTAAATATCATAGTGTATATTGAAACTCTTGATATTACATACAATGTACTGTGTTACTGTTGTACTTCTGAAGATACAGGTGTATTGTGGTACACACCATAGTACTACCACAATAGCCACTGAAGTACCATGGTACCTACCCTGGTGGCGGCACAGTGGTGTAGTGATTGGCACTGTAGCCTGTTACCTTAATTGCCGTTCCAAAATTGTAGCGTAGTGTGTGTGGATGATAATCGAGCGTCAAGCTAGCAACCAAACTCCTTAAATAACTGCAACAGAAACTATGGATATACCGTTTCTCCAGGGTTTCGAGTATCCGTCGCCCAATGTGTCAGATGGCACGTGAATAGACCAAAATGTCCATCCTCGTAGTGGTGTGATGCTTACTGTGGTCTTGTCATACCCTCTATCTCTCGAATTCTCTCTGGTGGGTTGCCACTGTCAACTATAGGACATACCATCGTAAAATTACTTATGGGTATTTAACATAGTTTAAAATAGGTGAAAATGGGAAACCTGAAGTAAGTTAATAACTATGATATTAAATGTAAGAAGTAGGGGAAAAAGAAAGCTTTGACTGTTAAGTCTAGTATATGCCATCTCTCTCTCTCTCTCTCTCTCTCTCTCTCTCTCTCTCTATCCCTGCATCATGTATATCACATGTAATACTTGTTTACTGCATAATCATGATATGCAGTAAACAAATATTATATGCGATAAAATTATTGTATTTATTGCACTCTTGGATCGATCATTTAAGCTCTTGTGTGCGTGTCTGAGTGCAATAATGTGTTTTGTATACTATTTTACCCAATAAGCCCCAACCCTTGCAATCAGCATTTTAAAAAATGTATATGTTTGTACTGTGCAAATCTTAAACTCAGCTTGACTGGAGAGAAATAACTCACTGTACTGTGCTGTATTGTGATCTGAACACTAGGTGGCATAAGATCCTAAAAAATGAAGCATGCAGGTGCAGCGAGCGCTTCTGTTTATGAAAAGGTGCCAGTAGTCAGCTGTACAATAACCTGTTATAAGAAAGATACACTATATATTGACAAAAAAAAATAAATAAATAAAATAAAATAAAAGATATCCCTTGCAATTCTGAAAGGCAGAATGAAGATAATATTTGAAGAAGGTTTGTTTGTTAAGGTTTTGGGGATACTGTTGGGAAGGATGTGAGTTTAAATCCCAGCCCTCCCAATCAGGGCCATTATACTCAGTCTTAGTTATAAGTCAAGATATAAAACCATCAGTATGTCAACATATAAATATCAGTCTTAATTATGGAAAAAAAATGTTTTGGAAGATGTTTCACCTGGTCTTCTTGTATGTGTTTCTAGTGGTGAGATTCTTCTTCATTATTTAAAGGCAATTTAATTTCATTTAATTTAATCAAAGATTGCAGATCTTCCTGTTAATGATGACGCTATAATGCTAATTAACTTTAATGCATATTATCCTAGCCAAAGTGATGGTGAAACTGGAGTCTGTCCCGGGAACGCTGGGTGTGAGAGGGGAATACATCCTGGGCAAGACGCCACAACATCATAGGACACCCCACACATATTCACACTTTCATTCACAACTAGGAGGCAACATAGAGTAGCCAATTTGCCTGCACACGAAAACGCATTAGTGCGTATGATCTTCTTATTTCATAATAACACAATGCATTTCACCAACTAGCTGATCTTTTTTTTTTTAAAGATGCTGCGTAGCCTAAAACCGCGATAAAAACATGATGAATCTTGTTTTGCTGGTTTAATATTAAGTGCTGTTTTGTCATTTTTGTACCCCCGTTGCCACGGCCTGAATCTTAAAATACTGTATGTCACTAAGCAAATTTAAATAAAAATCAGTCAATTTTAATTCAGTTGGGAATTTTATGCAAATGTGCACTGTACCATATGGCACATCACTTCTGTGTCTTATTATAGTCCATTTCAATCGTTTTAAATTTATAATTTCTTATTGTTATTTAATCTTTTCAAGAGAATTATTTCCAGTCCGAAGACTGGGGGAAAAAAATGGTCTTTAAGCTGAAGGAGGCTTTGCTGCAACAATAGGAAGTTATAAACAAACAAAAAATCCCATTAAAAAAGGTGCAATGCTGAAGTTATCATCATAAAAGCGAAGAGCCTATCAGGTTCCAGTATGCAAATGCAGGCTATGAGTCACTTATTGCCTGTCACTCAAAATCCAGTTCTTTATTAGCTGAATCGAATATTTTATAAACATTAATAATTATATAAAGATATAACTATATTTTTTAAAAAGATGTGGTATAGTGGTTAGCACTGTGGTCTCGCAGGTCCAGGGTGCAATTCAAGCCTCGGGTCTGTGTGTATGGAGTTCGCATGTTCTCCCTGTGCTTGCTGGGTTTCCTCCAACAGTCCAAAGATTAGGCTAAATGGCATTTCCAATTTGCCCGTAATCCCCTGGGATAGACTCTAGGCCCCCTCAAGATGCTGTAACAGAATAAGCGGGGTAGAAAGATGAATGAATGTATGAATTAATTAAAAAAAGGATGTGGTCAGATAGATTTCCAGATGTTTCATAGGTTTTTCAAAAAAATATCCAAACAAAAACTACTTTCCCTTTATTTATAGAATAGAAGTCTATATATCATATAATTATTGCTTTAAGGTGCAAGAAAAATGTGTGTTTTTGTAAATATCCCTCATTTATGTAATGCCGCTGAATCCCCAGTTTATTCTTGGCAGAAAATGAGCTTCATTCTGTCTCATGCATAATCATTTCGTATAATTTAATCCACCAACAATCCACGATTTATTAACATGAAATAAGCAACTCGTCTCCCTTTGATGAAGAAAATTCCATCTCGCAGGCTTTCTCCATAATGAACTCGACTGTGTGCCTGCAGCGGTGGAGGAAATGAAGAGAGAGAACTCGCTTCAGGGTACAGCTTGTCAGCTTGGCTTTTGGTTACATCACATGAAAGTCGTGTTGATGTAAAGTAAAAGAGATATACAAGGCATCTGTGGAAACAGGGGCAGGACACGGATTCCCACGTTAAACGCGACTGGCAGAAACACGTGAATGTTTAATGCGGCTCCGGCACGTGATGTGCGGGCCATGTGATCCGCCCACGTCGTGTCAGCAATTTCACAAAAGCTTTATGAAGACTCAAAATCCTCTTTAATCGACTCCCCTCGTTTTCAGAAGTCCCAGGACGCAAAGCGTTTTGATCAACTGAGTGTGACGGTTTCATGGTTTTATGGATTTTACAGTGTTTTACCAACGTTGTGCCATGAATAAAGAATAAAACACTCAGTCTTGTGCAGTTATGGAAAAGTAATGAACAACAAGATTTAAATAACAGAAAGCACCAAAGTAGTTTATTCTCCTTATACCACAAAAAAAAACAAGAATTTTTAATTAATAAGATAATGATACATCATACATTTGGTTAATTTACACTTATGTACAGTACTATGGATCCACATAACAAGTTCATTCCTATTCTCACTTACATTACAGCAGCTACAGTATAATACTGTACATTTTATACTGCCTTGTTCTGAACATGTCATGAGACCTAAAGTCTTTACCTCTGAGTGTTTCAAAGAGCTGACGCTGGAGACTCCTTCCAAATGTTAAATAAATATATCAATAATTAAACACTTTTTTAAGTGAAGTGTATAAGATGTTTAAGCTGTTACCACTGAAATGATAACATATTGAAATAGGATTTTTTAATTTATTTTTGATTATCGTTATGTCTTATTGTTATTTAATCTGTATAAGAGAATTATTTTCAGTCCAGAGGTCTTTAAGCTTCTTTCCGGCTAAAATAGCTAAAAAATCCTATTAAAAAAGGTACAATGGTTAAGTTATTACATCATAAAATCTAAGAGCCTATCAGGTTCCAGTATGCAAATGCAGGCTATGAGTCACTTAATACAGTACATGTCACTCAAAACCCATTTCTTGATTAGCTGAATCGAATATTTTATTTAAAAAAAAAGTGTGATTAGCACTGAGGTCTCGCAGGTCCAGGGTTCAATTCAAGCCAATTCAAGTGTCACAGATGTCATATCACTCTCGAGTTTGTTCTATTGTACTCACATGTTCAGTACTCGGGCTGCGCCCTCATGCATCACTGCAGTGCCGATATTCAGTACAACAGCACTCCCTCTCGTGTGTGATACTGGTTAATCAACATCTTCTGACCAATGAGAATCCAGATTTCAACAGAAATCTGGAAAAGAAAAAAAAAAAGATTATGTCTTCATTTATTTCATAATACCAGTGTGGATTAAAAAAAAAATATATATATATATATATATATATATATATTTTTTTTTGGTAGATGTTGCCCATCTTTATTAGCTTTACTTGTCAAACAAGGAGGAACAAGGACACCACTTAACAACCAGAACTTTTAATGCTTTTTAAAGCCTTTTGTATTAAAATGACCTTTATAAGGTTCTTTTATTATAAGAAGCTTATCATAAGAACCTTGGATAGTTCCCTTAGGAATAAACATTCTTAAAACATTTGCGTTAACAATCTTGCATAATTGATCACAAGCATTCTGTCTGGGTTTATCAGGTCCAGACACCACATGCAGTTAAATTCAGTATTAGCCTTACATTATTACTTCGGCTGCTATTAAATATTCCTTCTAACTGAAAGCTCATTGTGCAATTCACTGGAGAGAAATTGGATACGAGTGACAGCACTGAGGTCCACCCACACTCTTAGAAGGAAAAATTCCCCCAGTACATTTCAGGGTACGAACGCTTGTCTCTTGAGTTGTGTTCTTAAGTGCACCTTACTTCATTACCAGGGAAAGCCGAACGTAGCACGACACGTAACTCATTACAGGTACATAATTGGCCCTTAGGGATTGGTACCTTTACAAGGACATTTACATTTGTACCTTGGGGAAGTTGAGGCTGGTTCATGTTTAAACAGAAAGTTCTCAGGGAACCTCCAGTGAAGTGTGAAAATGTGGAATGTTTGTGGGGTGTTTTTTTAATGATGGTCTACTCATCTGTAAGCTGTCCAATGAGATGGCAGTATTGTGATGAGTCAGTGATTGGTTAAAGTGTGTATTGCAAGCAGAATGGCCTCACACGTTTATTTAGTCCAGGGTGTTTTTGTCCTAATGATGATCATGTAGTCTCATCAATTCCCAGTCATTTCATAGGACCCTGAGGAGAGAGCTGGTGTTTTTCTGAATTGCCTCACCTGTCTCTCTCTCTCTCTCTCTCTCTCTCTCTCTCTCTCTCTCTCTGGTGCTCTTCTTCCTGACCTTCTACAGCGAATGATGTTCAGTAATAAGAAGTATTTTAGAACCATGGGAATCTCTACACATACAGCATATACTTAAAGGTCTTAAAGCTTTTTTCCTTGCAAGCTCAAGTGCTTGGACCATACTTTTTCACTTTTTCCGACCTCTGATTCTTTTTGACATTGTGAAAGAATTATGGCATAGAAATATAATAATAATAATAATTATAATAATAATAATTATTATTATTATATAACCAGTCATTTGATGTACTGATTCACCTCCTCTTCCCCTATAGATTGCAGCTTGGCACAACAGCTGGCTTCAACACCTCTTATTACTAATATGGCCTCATTTCTGGAAATAAAATATTCACATATAAATACATAAATTTTTAATGCACAAGAAATAATTTCCATTTCATGATGTCTTTGCATGCCACATGGCATGGTGACGCATTAAACAGTGGGTTGGTTGGCATTTCAAAATTGTCCTTGATGTATGTTTGGGTGTGTGGGTGTACAGTATGTGCTGGTGTCCTAAAATGGGCATTGAACCCATCAGTCGTTTACACCACCCTGTGCCCTAAATGCCCTGGAATGTGCTTCAGGCCTCCCAAGACCCTGCACGGGACAAGTGCTATTGACAATGGATAGATGGATGGATAAAATTTTTTGAAAAGAATCAAACAAATCACATTGCAAATACTACTAACCTTAGGCTAAGCTGAAAAGTTAAAGCTCTGCACCTGTGGCCAAAAGGATTTAAGCTCAGTTTCCAAGACTGGAGAGAGTTGAAGCGATATTGCCACTGTCCTACGATGACCAATAAAGATTTTGTCCTTCCCAGTGTGTAAATACCTGATTCAGCAAATAGTGAACAGCTTTGAGGAATCTCAGAGCAAATAAAAGGTTGTTAATGAGAGAAATCCTCACTGTGGTACAAAACATTCAGCGTTTAAACACTTACTTTTAATAGTCTTCATAGTAACCAGTGAATCTGATAAATCGATTCGGGGTCGACTCGATGGTACTGAATCATCTAGTGAGTTTACAAAATGAATCGTTGCTCTGCTGCCCCGTGTGCATTAGAATGCAGGATGGATGAATGAATAAATGGATGGATATACTGTATAACCAAGGACTATAGGCCCTTTATGGCCAAATTAAAATCTCATTTCGCCTGGTCTATTCTAATATGTATTATTTATCAATATTACTTTTTAAATGCTATTTATTTATTTATTTATTTAGTAATATTCTCTCTTTTAACCTTCATCGTAGAACACTTTGGAATTTTTGACTCCCTGAAATGTATTATGGATGGATGATGACTGAGTGTATAGTTTTGCTAATTTATGGATGGATTGAGTGTATGGATAGATGAGTGGAGAGATAAATGGGCAGATGGAAGGAAGAGTGGGTGAATAGATAGATGAATGGATATGGGTATATGATTAAGTGGATAGAGGGATGGATATAGGGATGGGTGGATGAGTAGATGGGTGCATGCGTGAGTAGGTAAGTGGATAAACAGATTGGCATTTTGAGGAAAGATTAGATAGATGGGTGAATAGATGAATGGATATATTTGCAGGATTGATGGGTGAGTTAATTTGTGATTGACTGGATAGTATTGTTAATTTATGGATGATTGAGTTCACATGTACAAGGATAGATGAGTGGTGGGATAAATGGGCAAATGGAAAGATGAGTGGCTACATAGATAGATGAGTGGATATGGGAGTATGGTTCAGTGGATGGATGGATGGATGGATCATGGGTGAGTAGTTAAATGAATAGATGGATTGGGATGTTGAAAAAAGATAAGATATGGATGAATGGATGGATGGATCAATTGCTCATGTGTACATGTACAAGGATAGATGAGTGGAGGGATTATTGGGCAGATAGAAGGATAAGTGGGTACATAGATAAATTAATGGATATGGGTATATTGTTAGGTAGATAGAGAAATGGATGTATGGATTGATGGATGGATGGATGGATGGATGGAGTGTTGATGGATGACTGGATGATATGGGTGATAAAGTATGATTCAATGGATGGATAGATTGATGGATGGATGGTTGGATGGAAAGGATAAGTGGTGGGATGGATGGGGTTAAACACATTGGTATATTGCAATATGCTTAGATGGATGGCTGGATGATAGATGGATGGATTATTGTGTGTTATGGTCTGAGGGTTGGATGTGTGAGTGAATTGATGGATGGGAGGGTAAAGATATAGATTGATGGATGGATGAATAGTTGTGTTAAAATATGGTTAGGTAGATGGATGGATGGATGGATGGATGGATGGATGGAAAGGATAAGATGGATGGATGGAGTTAAACACATTGGTATATTGCAATATGGTTAGATGGATGGCTGGAGGATGGATGGATGGATTATTGTGTGTTATGGTCTGAGGTTTGGATGTGTGAGTGAATTGATGGATGGGAGGGTAAAGATATACAGTAGATTGATGGATGGATGAATAGTTGTGTTAAAATATGGTTATGTAGATGGATGGATGGATGGATGGATGGATGGAATGGATAAGATGGATGGATGGACGGATGGATGGATGGATGGATGGATGGATGGGGTTAAACACATTGGTATATTGCAATATGGTTAGATGGATGGCTGGAGGATGGATGAATGGATATATAGGGTGTTATGGCCTGAAAGATGGATTTGTGAGTGAATGGATGGATGGATAGATGGATGGATTGACGATAATAGCACACTACTGTTGTCTTTTTCATATTACCAAAGTGGATCTGCTTGATTGTTTGATTGATTGGAAGTGCTTTAATGCGGTAACATCTACTAATCAGTCCAGAGTGATCATTAATCACTACTATCAGATCCACGCATCCGAAGACTGAATAGATGGATGGATAGATAGATGGACAGAAAAGAAGCATGGAGAGACGATGAACATTTTTTAAATATAAGCAGAGTAAATCTATTCAGCGTTGATGGAGGAATGAACGAGCAATCTTGCTGAATCAGCTAATCAGCTCGGAGATTAAATTACTTCCCTCCAGGATGCAGATAGATTGATGGATGGATGGGTAGATACAGTAGTTGGAGGAAAGACAGGATTGTGAGCACTATCCTTAAATCTAGTCGTGGCCAGCGCTATAGCATGAATACCCATAACCCTCACCTCTTTTTTTTTTTTAAATAAGTCGGTTTGAAGAATGCATGTTGCATAATGGAGGGTGGCAGTCATGGAATAGACTTGAGGGTAATTCATGAGACACTGTACATCCCCATTAGCCTCTCCCTGTCCCTCTCTCTGTCTGTCTGCCTCTCTCTCTTTCCCTCTCCGTCTGTCTCTATACCTTTCTACCTCTATTGATGTTTCTCTCCATCCTCCTTCTTTCTGTGTCTGCCCCCTCATCCAAAACTCGATCACGTATGGTTGCGTAAGGGAGAGTGAGGAGCGTCGCGCACAACCGCTTGTCTGTCTGGGAGAGAGAGAGAGAGAGAGAGAGAGAGAGAGCGCGCAGGCTCAGTGAAAGCCCTTACATCTCCACTGTTACCGTGCAAGAGAACACACTTGAACCTGCTCTCTCCGCGCACGCACCTTTCTCATGTTCAGAGATACATATACTGTATATATGTATATATTGTTTTTTTTCTCAAGATTTGCCTGAGGAGGATAAGTGATGTTTCATTTCCATCATTTGTAAAGTGGGAGTTTTACATCAGCCAGCCCTGGTGAAGCTTTGCTCATCTGATCCTGAGCTTTTGGAGGATGTAGACGCACAATTTTTTTCTTTCTTTTTTTTTTAGGGGTGGGGGAATTTTGAGCTCCAGTATCCACCTGGATCACCTGCACCCTCCCGGCACGTGCCTGTTTTCTACTCATCCACCCATTGAATTTTTTATTTTATTTCCATCTAGAAAAGCAGCTTTCGCAAATGTTTAACAGGAAACCTGCTCATGCACTTTGCATGAGACTGGAGCATGCAAGTGTAGCTGTTTGATTTGGATTTTTTTTTTTAAAGCAAAAAAAAAAAAAAAAACAACAAATCACAAAAAAAATAATAATAATAACCACAATGACATCTGGTTAAAAGTGTCATCAGGAGAGCTTTTTTTTTCTTCTTTCTTCCTCCCACCGGTGTTGCGTAAAGGGGGGTTGCATCCCGTACCGACTCGGAGGAAGGGTAGAGGGGCGAGAACAGGTGGGTGACCGAGAGGGGAGAGTGAGAGTGTGTGTGTAAAAAGAGAGAGAGTGTGAGAGAGATAAAGAGAAAGAGAGACAATGGCTGCGATCGCGAGCTCCCTGATCCGCCAGAAGCGTCAGGCACGCGAGTCCAACAGCGACCGGGTTTCGGCGTCCAAGCGGCGCGCGAGCCCCAGCAAAGACCCGCGCTCCCTGTGCGAGCGTCATTTCCTCGGCGTCTTCGGTAAAGTGCGCTGCTGCAGCGGCAAGAAAAGACCCGTGCGCCGGCGACCAGGTCGGTCCCTGTCGGTGTCATTTCTTTGATTTCTTTTGGGGGAAAAAAAAATTATATATATATAATATGTATATATATAATATATATATATATAATATATATTTATATATAGATAGATAGATAGATATTTTTATATATATATCCACCTGTTTTAGGGCTCACGTGTTGCATAGGTCTGTCACGATATCCACAAATGCACGTGCTGGTTTATTTAAGAGAGAGAGAGAGAGAGAGAGAGAGAGAGATCTTTATATAAGAATGCTTTATTGATCAGAACTGATCGCATGCAAATGATGAGGTTCGTGCATAGATTTGACTCAGTAATGCACTTTGATTTGATTGATGCTGTCATGTAAAAAAAAAAAGATCACTTTTCTTTTGTAATAATGCATATTGAATCATTATTGCAAAATGCACATCTACAGTATGTATGGTGGCAATATTATAATTATTACTAAATTATTATTTTTTCACCTCCGCCCCCCCCACACACACACCAAAAAAAAAAAAAAAAAAAAAATGCAATAATGCATCGTCTTATGTCTCGATGCAATAGATCCTCGGATCTCTGAGGCAGCTGTGCATGCATCGCCTGCCCTCTTTGTGCTCGCTGTAAAATCACATGCAAAAGCATCAACTTTACAGAGATGCTGTTTTTAATAGTGCAACAGTGCTATTTCTTTTTTTTTTTTTTTAAACAAACAGCAGGGCAGAGTGGCACCGCAGTGCACCAAGGCTCGCTTAGATGAAACGTTTTAATGGTAAATGTTTATCACATAGAATGAGAGAAGAGAGAGAGAGCAAGAGAGAGAGAGAGAGAGAGAGAGACAGAGAAAGCGACTTACTGCAGTGTGGGGAGGGATGCTGTGATCAGATGCATCGATGAGCATGGTCTCGCTGCCCACCGAGCCACGCCATCGTCTTTTTTTTTTTCTTTGCACAGGAAAAAAAAAATGCCATGATGCATGTAAAGCTGGGGAGGAGGGAAACGGGGAAAGAAGCATACAGCTTTTTTTTCCCCGTCTCCCATAATTATCAATAGCATCTATCTTGTCCATTGAGAGAGAGAGAGAGAGAGAGAGAGAGAAAGCAGGACAGAAAGAGAAAGAAAGATACAGAGAGAAAGAGAGAGAGACATAAATAAATACCTCCAGGTTGAATAAAAAAAAAAAAAAAAAAAAAAAACAGCTGTTGCTGGAGAATGTCTGTGTATAAAAAAATGCAATGTTGTTTTTCCTTCTCCCTGTAAGATGCGCCCTCGAAACCTCCACAGGTGTCCCGTAAGGGCATCAGGCTAGGTCAGTACCTCAGCCTCCATCAGTGTGCTTTGTCTTTCTGGTCACCACTCCATTTCGAGCTCATGTCGATGTCGATCCTTTTCTTTTTCTTTTTTTTTTTTTCACGCTGGGGAGGGAGGGGGCTAGCGCTTGTATTATAACAGCAGCCACCTCTTGTCTGGTCGAGTGTTTTTTTTGTCTGTCTCTCAGTTTTCTTGCTCCTTGTTTGTCTCGTCCCTCCTTCCACTTCTTTTAGGAAGTCGTCTGTTTCAGCGGTTCCTCCATCTTTTCTGTCTGCCACGTTTTTTTTATTTTCTTTTTCTTTTTTCTTTCATCCGCCCCTGGGTCTCGTAAAATATACTGTATATATAAACACATACATACATACATACATACATACATATATGTTCTGTCCTGCGTTTCTGTAACGGCGTTGATTTGTAACGAGTATCGCCGCGAGGGCTTCCCAAGCGGGGTGGGTGGTGGGCGGGGGGCATCTGTGGGGAGTGTGCCGTGTCCTGGTGTTGTCATGTTTCCTGGTGACTTCAGTAGTGCAGGTGATCATTCGCCATTTCATGGTCATAACCATAACGTCATCTGTCACCATGTTGTGCTGGAATATAAGTGTTTGTTGCTATATTGCAATGGGGCTATATTAAATGTTAGACATGATGCACAGTACAGTACACACACACACACACACACACACACACGCACACGCACAAGTACTGAAACATGTCACAAAACATCATGGATAATTGTGATGACCACAAATTATTCACAAACGCACCCCTAAAGTCTTTTGCCACATTGTCCTCAGTTTAGGGTCATTTCCTCTGAGTCGCCTTTTCTTTATGGATCTGTGGTTTCATTACCAGTCCTGATGGGCTCATCCGAGTGATTGATAGCCCTTTCCACCCGATAAATGGAGTCAGTGATAAATGCCTCAGCTTTTTCTCCTCAAACTTCTCTGATCTTGACCATCCTGTACAGCTATGGGACGTCTCCCATGCTCACCCCGTATGCTCAACCACCTCTCAGTCATCTCCATCAGGAAACACCAGTCATTGCATCCGGTGTTTCTCCTCCTAGCCTCCGTAATGTAACGTCAGACAGGATCCTGATAAGAAAGAGAAATTGATAGAATGATTTTACAATATATTTTACAATATATAGCCCCGACACTTCAAACTCTCCCTTTTACACAAAGCCTAAAAAAACGCCACTTAGGAGCGGAGTCTGATTTTAAACATTGGGTTTGTCCTGGGGCGCGTCTCTCTTTTTTTTGTTTTGTCTCTCCAGAGCCGCAGCTGAAAGGGATTGTGACCCGGCTGTTCAGCCAGCAAGGCTTCTACTTGCAGATGCAGCCGGATGGAACCATTGATGGCAGCAAGGACGAGAACAGCGACTACAGTGAGTAGAACCGTTCTCAGAGATCTGCAAGAAACAGCTGGAATTTTTAAATAATCCTGGATGGTTTTCTTTGATCCGTGTTTATACAGTATTATACTCAGGGATCTAGTAGACACGCCTGGTTTCCCTCGATCACACAAGATGGTGCTTTAAATGTAGAATTTGTCAGGTGTTGCTGATTCCTGGTTGATGATTATTTCCTCATATTTGAAGAAGGATTATTTTGGACTTTTGGAGTAAATGACGCTCCAGATGGTCGTTAAGAAAAAAATGGCCCAGAAAAGCCTTTGATGTAGAAACTAATAGTAGATAAGGATAAACACACACTATTCAATCAAGCGCACAAATTACACAGATGGATAGATGGCAGAACCATATGTTTGTTTGTTTATTTATTTATTTTAAATGAATTTTACAACTTTTTTCATTAAGATGTTTGATTTTCAGAAGAAATGCAGCATGAACCTACTGTAAGGCAAGTATTAGTATGAAAGAGGATAAGGGCCATCCAAAAACTAAATGATATATAATTTTAATTACATTTTAAATTTTAGTTCATTTCAAAAGGGTTTATCTTAGACAATTTTAGAATCCTAGGGAAAACTCAGAACTTTTATATATATAGTACTAGAGAAAAAAAAACAGTATATATTTTTTAGTATATATTAGAATTCTGTCTTTTTTCTTTAAAATTATAACTATAATCCCAGAACTTTTTTCTAAGATAAAACATTCTGAAATAAAAGTAAAAATTCTAAGAAGAAAGCCAGAACCTATATAATCCTAATCTTAATCCTAATCATCTTCAGTACATTATAGACTTGAAACACTAAAAATACATACATAAATACATTAATAAATAACAAATATATTCTTGCCATTTAAAGTTTTTTTTTAAACAAGTTAACACAGGAAATTGTCAGAAAATAAATTTTTTAATACTTAGTCACACTCCCCTGGTTTCATTCCTTTTCCAAACCTGCTGTTTCAGTGTCTATGTAAATGAGTTCATGGTGAGTCACACCTCTCCAAAGAATAACAAAGCTGAGAAACAAGCCAGGGGAGGGGCTCGTTTTATATGAGGTCACATTAGGAGGAAAATCTAATCGCCTTGTTTAAATCCTGGTCAATGCAAAAATGGGAAAAAAGGACAAAAAACACCGAATTTTTTTTTCTTTTTTTTTTTTTTTGCTTACACCACACACACACACACACACACACACACACTAGAGACCCATCTGAACATCTAAAGATGATTAAAAAGAAATTTTCCACCACTTTCACATCTAATATCTTAACCATCAGTCACTATGATAATTCCTCTAATAAGTGCAGTGATTTATAGTTTTGCAGTTTAAAGTTTCAGCTGTGCACAATTGAATAAATTATGGGTTAATTAGAAGATAATAGCTGTGAGTTTAGGGAGTTTTGTTTTTTAATTGCTTGTTTTTAATTGGAGCAAAGTTGAAAGCAGGTGTCTTGAACTGAAATCGTCAAATAAACGCAGTTAAAAATGTCTCTTGTGCACTGAAATGATGATGGAGGGAAAAAAAAGCAACAGTATTCGACCAACTCAGTGGTTTATTGCCAGAGAGCTTCATTCTGAAAGATGAGTCACGGTTCCTCTCAGCAGTCTCACCTCTAACCTTAAAGCGGGTGGATACAGACATGCAGAAAATGGTCACGTCCTCATGGAAGCATTCTGGTGGGAAATACCAGACGGCAGGAAAAAAAAAAAAAAGCGGAGAAGGATAAGAAAAAAAAAGGGCGGGGGGGGGGCTTTTGGGGCGTCATTTTGCAAAGCACACTGCGTTAAACTTCCAGACCATGGCCATTTCCTTACACGCAAGATAATTAATCTATATGCATAGACATACAGTACTGTGTAAAAGTCCTGAGCCAGCTCTCATCACTTCATATTAAATGATGTAGATTAAATTAAAGAAACAGGATGTCAAGCCTTTACTTGTCACATATACTGTACATTACTGCATAGTGAAATTCTTTCTTCGCATATCCCAGCAAAGTTGGGGTCAGAGTGCAGGGTCAGCCATGACACCGCACCCCTGGAGGAGATAGGGTCAAGGGCCTTGGAGTAATAGCAACCTGGAGATACGTTGGCAACACAGTGGAGCTGGGGCTTGAACCATCGACCTTCCATTCAGTAATGCAGTACCTTAACCCTCTGAGCCACCACCACCCCAATACATGTTTTGTAACCTCTCAGCATTCAGCATTCACCGGCCTGGAGCAAATGTTTTACTCGGACTAGCTGCAAAGTGCCTAAAGGTACAATGCAAAATTTTGTTGTTTACTTAACAACTTGAGCAGCCACCTCATTTCCCCTCTCGTCTTTTGCAACCACTCAGCGTTTAGCTTCAGCATCACCTGCCTGATCATCTGTCATCTTCTCACTGGTTTATATGTTTATAAGTTTTTTTTAATGCTTGAATGATTCATAAGTCATTGTGTGGCGTAACAAACAAAAAACATTCCCCAGAAATGGGTCAGGTACAGGGACTGGACTGAATATGAGAGCCAAGGGGAAACCTGGAGAACTGTTTATACAAGAAAATCTGGCTCTTTGGAAGCAAAATATAAAGAAATGTGGGGTTTTAAACGCCTATGTCTAGCATCTAACTGAAAAAAAATCCAACATGTGGATATTAGGTTAAATAATGGTTAAAAAGTGAGTTGAAAAGGCAGTGTGGCATGTTTTAGTGTGGGTTTTTATATATATTTTAAATTATGCATTCAGTAAATTTGTTCAGGAAACAAGCGAACAAGGATCAATAACTTGAACTGTCAAGTGAGGCTCTGTGAAGTTTGCGCGGAGGGATGGAGGTGGAATATCCTCAGCCTATTTTTTTGGATCTCCTGAAGCATAAACCTTCCTTCACCTGGCAGACGGTTGCATCACTCGGAGAGAACAGTAAATAATTCATCCGGTAACACACCAAAAATATCCCAACCCATTTGTACTATGAATAATTCTCAATACGAGGAGCTTTGCTGTGCACCGTGAGAAAGAGAGAGAGATAGACCGAGTGGCGTTCATGATCAAGCGTCATGGAAACGGCTAATGCAGATTCATAGATTACTTCCACCTTGGAATGATTGACCTCTTGAAGTGTTTGATTGTGACGATGAGAAGAGTAATGACAGCCGTCCTGTCGGAGTCGTCAGCAGTTCAGGGGCAGCGGTGCGTTCTGCATACTATATGTGCCCTTCATGGCACTGCTGGCCGCTTTCAATAAAAATCAGATCTTGAAAGCAAATCACGGTCTAGATGACGCTGGAAAACCAAACTGTTTAAGGAAAGGTCAGACCGTCTGGGCATGCTGGCTTTCCTTTTTTTTTTTTTTTTTTTTTTGTCTGTTACAAACTGAAATATGCATTTAGGCCGTGAGCGGATGCGCTGATTGGGTTATTAGCATTGCCTGTTAGCATAAGATGAGACCTTGGCTAATACTGTATGTTCACAACTTTTTGCAAGTTGTGTGTCGTGTTGTTGTCGTGTTGTCGCTCTTGTTTGCACATTTGCACATGCATTCTATGCTGTCTTTGGTACGGTACTTAGATAGTTTTGTTAAATTATGGTGTTAATTTGTTTCGTCTCAGCTAGTCAGCTAATTAGGTGTCTTAGCTAGCTAGTTGGTTTTGTTAAATTATGTAGCAGCTTGGTCCAGTAGAAACGTTGTCTCGTTTCGCTGTGTACTGAACCGGAGGTGATGGGTCGTTCTTGAGTGTGACTCGAGTTGTCTCAGGGAATGATTCGCCCATGTGGAATATCATAGGTTCTGTACAGGAATTAGTTCATCTGTTTTGTGTCATCAGGTTTCCCAAGTCGTTCGCTCGTTCATCACCCGACAGTCCCATAAGCTTAACCAATGCAGCCTGAATTAATGAATAAATTTTTTCTTTTTCTTATAACATTAAATTTTTGTCTTGTTTGTTGTGTGATCAACGTTTGCGTAAGTAACATGTGACATTTTATTTACATTTTGCTAAAATGAATGAAATGACTCGAAAAATTATTTGTTCATTTGCTGAACGAGAATCAAAGATCCGAGTCGGTAAAATGATCCGAACTTCCCATCGCTGATATGATTGAAATGACAATAAAAGCCTGGTTGACTTGACCTACATTTACCAGATGCCCTTATCCAGAGCGACTTACATTTTTATCTCATTATACATCTGAGCAGTTGAGGGATAAGGGCCTCGCTCAAGGGCCCAACTGGGATAACTTGGTGCTTGTGGGATTTGAACCTGGGATCTTCCAAACTGCTTTAAGATATGAATTGGTCTATAATAATACCTACCTGTATAGTAGCTGCCTCTTGATTTTTAGACTTAATATTCATATTTAGTACTGTGCAAACGTTTTCAACTGTCTCTCATCACAGTTCATCACGCGAGACGAAATGATTTAGAGTAAATTAAAGAAACAACCCAGATAGCAAGGTGACATTGATTCAATGTTGAAATTTCATCAGAATCATCATTTTGGTTGAGGTTGATTATTC
>JAQMYL010000018.1:20428277-20438631 GCA_030014365.1 Clarias pachynema
CCTTAATGTGGGAGCCCCCTAGTGACGGGGAGGAATTGGACACGACTAAATTAGGGAGAAAATCGGGAAAAAATCCTCCCCTACCAAAAAAAAAAAAGTACCGTCCTCCAACACTGGTCATAAAGTGACTAGTGTCTGTGCAACTGTGTGCAAAATGTATCAGTTATTGATGAGGTTGTGTGTTTAATGCCCTTATAGTCTGGTGGAAACATTTCAGAATGTTGTTAAGAAAACCAAGTCATATCATATAAGAGTCAAGTTTTGGGTTTAGGGCATCATGTCAACTTAGTGGTTAGCACAGTCACTTTACATGGGGCGGTGGTGGCTCAGTGTGTTAAGACTTCGAGTTACCAATTGGAAGGTTGGTGGTTCGAGCCTCAGCTTTGTGAGCAAGGTCCTTAACCCCGTCTGCTCCAGGGGTGCGGTATAATGGCTGACCCTGCGCTCTGACCCCAGCCTACTAACAAGAAGCTGGAATATGTAACGAATACAGGCTGAACTGGACTGAAATGAACTATCAGGGCTTCAACTATCTCACCTTCAGATGGTGTGTGTGGAGTTTGCATGTCGTTGCCTGCTCCTCCAGGTACTCTGGTTTCCACTGTGATAGTGATAGCTGATGAAAGTGATAGTGCTCATACCTTTCCGTATGACTTAATTCATCCAAAATATAACAACTTCAATTATAAACTTGAAGGAGGGAGGGACAAAAAATGTAATTTGAACCAAAACTCCAGTCCAGTCTAAATGGTGGTAATGTTTTCCTTGACATTAATACAAAACATCTTCCTTGGAGTTATTGATGTGCTTCGAGGACATTATATTCTGTTTAGGCCAGTTTATGCCCTGGTCCAACAGAAATGAATTGCTATTATGTGAGACTGAAGCACCTCGGGCCAAGCGCGGGTTGGCACTCATTCAGGGTGACTTACTGTATCTGATCAACGCTGTAACTTATCACGGCTTTCCGACTTTTCCCAGACACATCTATATGGCTTTGTATCAGTGTAGCGTAGTATCAGGATGTGCTGAGTCAGCTTGGTGTCATGTTATTTGTCAGGACTACACCTCGCATCTAATTATCTAACGTTTCTTCCTGCTGTTTGCGTTTCTAGCCCTCTTTAACCTCATCCCGGTCGGACTAAGGGTGGTGGCCATTCAGGGTGTCAAGGCTGGCTTCTACATCGGCATGAACGGAGAAGGCTTTCTCTACAGCTCGGTGAGTGTTCCTCGCTCTCCTTCATCCATGTGAATTATTTATCTCTAAGGACCTGATTATTCATCAAATGCGCGCACATCTTCGCTAACCTTCCCGGCCGTTCATGCCTGATGCCTGTGCTATTAGCATACACCGAATCTCGTTAGCATAAATGAAGTTTATGTATAAAGCCGTGCTGCATTTATTTATTTTTTCACCTAACAGAGGTGTATAATGGTTGATGCGATATCCTGGGGTTGTTGTGCTGCACCAAACCCAGTGCAGTCTGGGTAAATCAGGGGTTAACGCTCCTCCTGCCAGCGT
Source organism: Clarias pachynema (assembly GCA_030014365.1). Classification (NCBI taxonomy): domain Eukaryota; kingdom Metazoa; phylum Chordata; class Actinopteri; order Siluriformes; family Clariidae; genus Clarias; species Clarias pachynema. The sequence continues at coordinate 20,429,800 of JAQMYL010000018.1, forward strand.
TCTCCCTGTAGGCTCTTGAGAGTTATGGTGGATGACAGGCATACGCACTTTCTTCCTCATGGCAGTTGAACCTCGGGAGTGTGTCGCAGTGAGCTACAACTCTCAACGGCTTACATAATGGCCACTCACAACACTCTTAATCCTGTTAAAAGACTACCTGCGCGAAGCAGAGTAATTTCATTTCCCATAGCTGCCGGGTCGCTATGGATTTAACGCTTTGATCAATACGGGGAGTAAACCGTGTGTCCAAACCGTCCCAGGAACGCCGATCCATCACGGTTCCCTAATGAAGTCGCAACCGGATATGGTTTTTGTAATGATCGATATTGTGAAGATGGGAAATACTGTTATACTTTATGGAGCTCAAACAAGAAGGGGAACCATATAGCAAATTCATTTTCTTTAATTTTCTCTTTTCATATTGATAATGATGGTGGTTTGTGTCCATTTGCTAAAGAAACGACGAGGATTGAACTGAAAAAGAGAGATATGAACGTGACAATTTCAAAGAAATAAACTATTCAGTCCTGTGCTCTAACAGGAAAATAATCAACGACAGTGCGCTAATGAAGCTGAGTTACTGCATCAAACAACCAAGCATTTCAATGTATCTTGAATCTAGTCAAATTTATTTATGATTTTCAAATATAAGACAGACTACAATAAACCAAATACAAGATTATTAAACATGGCTCTAGGAACATTTTGCTAATTTTAAGCATTCATTAATTTTTATTTATTGTGAGAAAAGTAGGCTAATTCAGCATTCATTTCTAGAAAGAAAAAAGAAATTAATAAGTAAAGGAAGAAAGGAATGAAGGAAATAAGAAAAAGAAAAGCATGTAGGAAATAATAAAAGTCAGTGTTAGAAGTAAAAAAAAAAGATGAAAAAAGAAGGAGAGAAAGAAAGATAAAAAGAAAGAATGAGTGAAAGAATGTACAGAAAGAGAAGAAAATGCAAGAAGAAAGAAAAAAGGAAAAAGAAGAAGAGAAAGAGAGGATTGCTAGAATTAAAAAACAAAAAAATAAATAAAAAGAAAGGAAGGAAGGAAGAAATAATCACCTTCATTTTAACTGGGTATAATTAAACCATTCAATCAATTCATAAAAAGAAGACAGAAGGGAAAAAAATGATAAATGAAGAAAGGAAGGACGGAAGGAAATAATAAAAAGAAAAACAAAAAGACAATAATAGAAGTCAGTGTTAGAAGTAAGAGAAAGAAAATGAAAGAAAGGTAAAATGAAAAAATGAATGAAAGAAAGAAAGCTGAAAAAAGGAATTATGTGCTAGGGGAAAAAAGAAAGAAAAAAGAAAGTACAGAAAGAGAAGAAAATGCAAAAAGAACGAAAGGAAGAATGGTAGAAAATAAAAAATGATTTAGAAGAAGAGAGAGGAGTGCTAGAAGTCAGAAAATAAATAAATAAATAAATAAAGGAAGGAAAGATACAAGAAGAAGAGAGAAGAAAGTAAGTGATAGTAGGAAAAAGAAAAACGGAATGAAATAAGCGCCTTCATTTTAACTGAGTATAATGAAACCATTCAATCAATTCATAAACACTGTTTTGTTTTTTCAAGAAAAACAAACAACAATTAAATTACATTTTTATTCAAAATCAATTCTCCTTTCCTTTATTTAATCTATCGAAAGTAAATATTACTGCAATAAACCAGATACAAGATTATTAAACATGGATCTAGGCATATTCTGCTCATTTTAAGCCTGCATTTCTTTTTTTTTAACTAGTATGATAATTCAGCGTTCATTTTTAGAAAGAAGCAAAAGGACCTGCCAATAGAAAGAACAAGAAATTTATGGGTTTTTTTTAAAAAAAAAAGGTAAAATTGCAAAGAAAAACAGGCTAAATAATCTTATATTTAGTTTATTTGACTCATAATTTATCTCACACTCTGATAACAACCGCAAAGTGCTAAAAGTACTGAAGGACGCAGCGTGAACGGGGTCAAAATGGAAAAAAGGCAACGCGGACCATTCTCATGTCGTCACTAAATTCCGCTAAATACGCACATGATCACGCGCTCACCAGGTCACCAGACTCTTAGCAGGCGCTTATCACATAATAATCTTATTACCAGGTCATTAGACTCTTAGCAGGCGCTTATCACATAATAATCTTATTACCAGGTCATTAGACTCTTAGCAGGCGCTTATCACACCCTCGCGACGTTGTCATTGCGTCCTCACAGTCAGAACGCCGTCCAACTTTCCCGCCTGCGTCATGCTGGTAGTTCGTTAATGAAGTGTTACGGTGAGAGGTGTTAGTTACACTGTTAACTGGTCAATGCTGTCGTTACTACGTCCTTCAACCATTTTATAACCCAGCGATTTGCTAACGATTGCACTTTTCTATTAATTAAAGAAAAAATGATGAGTTTTTGGCATCCATCTATAGTTTTAGTATCACATTAAGTATAATAGTAGTTAAAGATGTAATGAAAATAAAAAAAGCATAAAATCATAAATTATTAATAAGCTTTAAATAACACTGAATAACAGTAAAGAGGTTGTGTCATGGGAAATGAGTCGGTAAACTGCGTCAGGACCGTTATACATCAACCCTAAAGAGAGAAACGTTCTGAATACTGAGACTCCCTCGTAACAGGCTGCATAAAATGGGGTGGGTTTTTATTACCAGCTCCAACGTGTTTGATTAAATGTGTTCTAATGTGTTTGATTAAAGGTGCTCCAGGCTTGGCCTCGGCTGTAACGAGTGTGTGTTCTGCTTGTTCTGGTTTGTTTGGCGGATGTGCAGGAGACTGGAGCACTTCATGAGAATGAGGAGCCACTCAGATTGTTTTTTTTCTCCCCTGAAATACTGTTGAAATACTGGAGTAAGCCCTCATAAGTACGGCTTCTTCTGTTATTGTCCGCTCAACTGCCGGATCACGCTTCACTCTCATTGTAATATTTGTTTTTAGAGATAATTTCGTGTATGTTTAGGGGTGTTAGAAGTGTTAAAGGTGAAGGACTAGAAAACAGAATGATAGCAAACCTCACATTGGCATTAAAAGACCGCAAAGTTACCTGGAAAAAAATAATCCGACCACAAACATATCACTCTTTGTTTCTTAAAGAAAGAAAGAAAGAAAGAAAGAAACAAGAAGAGAAAGAGAGAATAAAAATTAAGTCCTTAAAGACAAAGAGAAGAAAGACAACTTGAGAAACTAAAAGATACTAAAAGTGCCAAAGGAAAGAAAGTAAAACAAATAAAGTGCCAGAAGAAAGAAAGAAAGAAGAAGTGAAAGAGAGAGGTGAGTGCTAGAAGAAAGAAAAAGAGGAAGGAAGGAAGAAAGAAACAAATAAATGAAGGAAGGAAGGAATAAAACAGTAAAAGTAAGAAAAAAGAATGAAAAAGAATGGAAAGAAAGAAAGAAGGATAAAACGAAAGTATGAAATAAAGAAATCATGTTGAAAAAAAGGAATTATGTGCTAAAAAAAGAAAGAAAAAAAAGAAAGTAAATCAAGAACAGAAACACAGGAGAAAATACAAGAAGAAAGAAAGGAAAAAAAGAAAGAAAATCAAAGAATGAAAAAGAAGAAGAGAAACAGAGAGACTGCGAGAAGTAAGAAGCAGAAAAAGAATGAAAAGGGAAGGAAGGAAGGACACAAGGAGAAGAGAGAAGAAAGTAAGTGATAGAAGTAGAAAAAAGAAAGAAAGAAATAACGAACGAAAAACAAGAAGAGAAAGAGAGAATAAAAATTAAGTCCTTAAAGAAAAAGAGAAGAAAGACAACTTGAGAAACTAAAAGATACTAAAAGTGCCAAAGGAAAGAAAATAAAACAAATAAATGAATGCCAGTAGAAAGAAAGAAAGAAAGAAAGAAAGAAAGAGAGAAAAAGAAGAAGTGAAAGAGAGAGGTGAGTGCTAGAAGAAAGAAAAAGAGGAGGGAAGAAAGAAAGAAACGAATAAATGAAGGAAGGAAGGAGTAAAACAGTAAAAGTAAGAAAAAAGAATTAAAAAGAACGGAAAGAAAGAAAGAAAGAAGGATAAAACGAAAGTATGAAATAAAGAAATCATGTTGAAAAAAAGGAATTATGTGCTAAAAAAAGAAAGAAAAAAAAGAAAGTAAATCAAGAACAGAAACACAGGAGAAAATACAAGAAGAAAGAAAGGAAAAAAAGAAAGAAAATCAAAGAATGAAAAAGAAGAAGAGAAACAGAGAGACTGCGAGAAGTAAGAAGCAGAAAAAGAATGAAAAGGGAAGGAAGGAAGGACACAAGGAGAAGAGAGAAGAAAGTAAGTGATAGAAGTAGAAAAAAGAAAGAAAGAAGGAAAGAAAGAATCACATTCATTTTAAGTGGGTATAATTAAACCATCGCTTTAAGTCATAAACACTGTTTTTTCCAAGAAAAACAAACAACAGTTAAATTACATTTTAATTTGAAATCAATTCTCCTTTCCTTTATTTACTCTACCAAAAGTAAATATTTTATAGAAACTAAACCTAAAAACTAATTTGGAAATATAACTCAACAGTGGAAAGAATAGATTGGAGACACAGGAGTGAAGATATAAAGCTCTTCCTTCAGTGTTTTTAATGATTAAGTCTGGATTCAGGCTGAATATGTAAGAACACGGTACTGATTGTGATTTAAATCATTCTAGTTATTTGTTTATAATTCAGTCGTGAACATTTCCACGTTATCCATAGAACAGCTTTATTTAGCTCTCAGAGGCCCCCAAGGCACTGTGGAAGTGAGACCCACCGCCGCGCCCGTGCCCATCTGTGACCTCGTCTCCTTCAGCCCCGAAACTCCTTCATTTCTTGCTGGGTGGCAGGTCAGGTACCTTCCTTCCCCGTTGCTAAGTAACAAACCAACCAATCGGGAGCGTACGTGCCTATGCAGCAGGCTCGGGCTCGCTGTGTGTAAAGAAAGTTCAGGAGAACACACACACACAAAGCCTCGGAGAAAGTGTGAGTTTCAAAGTTTTAGCTGCTTTGATGAGCGAATCATGATACGAAAAAGAGAGAGAGAGAGAGAGAGAGAGAGAGAGAACAGACTCCTCATGAGGGGAAAAAAAGGATTTCTGAAATTAAGGACGGCTCAAGAGAGGCTGAGCGTTGGATCACGAAGTTGCGTTTCCACTTGGTTAATCCATCTCCGTCCTTCCATTAGCGCCGTTCCTCTGGGGCTTGTAGATCGCTGTTGCCATTTTATGCTTCGCACCAACACCACATCAATTTTTGTTCTGCTCGTCTTTAGAGGTTACTTCACCGGCCCACGTTCTTTTCCACACGGGCAGTTCTCATCATCTCCTCCTCCGTACTTGGGGGGGTAATTCAAATTCATTTCAACATCCCGAAGAAAAAGCGATCTGATTAGCGGCGTGTTAATGTGGCGACCTGTGATGCATAAAAATTCCGCTGACAAATGATAATAACCCCCATTAACGCTCTGATCTCCTTGTGAGGACGAAGTATTTTTAATTAAGACGTGCTCAGAGGAGTTGAGCCGGGTGGATTCCCTGGCTCGTTCCTACAGCGATCTGTCAGAGCCGAGATTCCGACTTGGCCAGGGTTTGGTCCGTCGGGGTGCAATTACTCTGGAAAGTTTTTTTTTTTTTTTTTCACTCTCTTCTCACTCGTTACATTGGCTTTGCTCCTTTGGAGACGTCCGGGAGCTTTTCGGTATGAGAGCGTGGAGGACGATTAGACGGGGTTCTCCATGCTTTAATGATGCGGCTCGTGCCTCATCTTTCGAGAACTTTGGTGAAGTGATGAAGCCGAGTCACCCCCCCCTTACGACGCACGTTTACGCGTCACGGCAATTTGGCAAAACTTTCCACTTTGATGTCGTAAATCTTACGTAAAAACATTACGCCGTTCCCTCGTCAGTCTCTCTGTCGTAAACTCCTCTGTCCTAAAATGTCAGAAAACGTCTGACTGCTATGAAGCGCTGAAACTGGAGACTCCTTACAGGAAACGTCGCAAAATATCGACAATGTCTTTAACCGTTCCATGCGTACAGCCCCTACTGTATGGATGAGCTGTTGCCATAGAAACGAGCATGTTAATGTTAATATAAACCTTTTTAATAACTGTCACAGCTGCTGTTATAGAAAATTAATCAACACCTTCTCTTCTGGTCAGAATGGAGACACGACAGCGTCGTGAACTTATAAACCGAAAACGACCTTGTTGCATATTTCCAAACCAACCGTTTTCTTTCATCTCTTAAAACCTTTTAGTCTATAATAAAATATCATTTGAATGTTTTAAGGTTTCGGCTAGCGTTCTGTGACATCATTTATTAATGTGTACAGAAAAAATACAATAATAATAATAAGAATTCCTGCAAAATGTACCATGGACGCTATTCCAATTCGGCCATTTAAGGAATGTGATTACTCGGCGGCGAAGGTGAATTCAAGGTAGCGTGTGTGAGTGTGTTGTGACTCTGGAACGACCACAATCTTCTCCTAATAACTCCTTTAATCCTGTAAATAGGTTACACACCAGGTGCTTTGGCCCGCGCAGCCTGCGACAGACGCAACGCTCAGATAGCCATAAATCTTCCTGCCAATGGGCAGGGTGTGTTCACTTCATGCTACATGACGAACTTCTACAGAGTGTCCTCTAAAAGCGAAACTTTAGCGTCTGAGTTTTGATGGTCTGGGTTTTCTCCTCTGAGTTCTTCTCCTACGTTCCAAAAACGCACTGTACAGTACATGGATTGCTGATACTAAACTGCCCGTAGATGTGCCAGAGGGTGTGAATATGTGTTTACCTGTGTGTATCTATGTGTGTGTGTGTGTGTGTGTACATGGTGCCTTGAGTACAGTTAAATTTGTGGGATTTGTAGTCTATTCCCAGGACAGACTATTCCTGGACCCTGACCAGGCTACAGCACCAGATTTAGGAATATATTACAATTAGGGATCTACTGTTTGTTTTAATCAGTTTCGCTCATTGCTTTGATATTTTGCTGGTCGATTCGATTCAATGAATCAATGTGGCAGTTTTCAGACTTTCAAAATTGTTATGGTCTACGATTTTGCAACATTGTCATTTCATCTTCTTCTTTTGAGTTTAGTGGCGTTCTGTGCAATACCACCACCTACTGGTCTGGAGTGTGAAGCAGGAGATTGTACAATATTTCTCGTATTGTATGGGAGTCATCAACACAAATCACAGAAATTGTTAGTATTTTTAAACACTTAAAATCCTAATATAATAGAATATAATATATATAAAAGAAATCAGACAATAAATATTAGTTCTAGCGAATTAAATTGAACTGAAAATCAAAGTGCACGAAAAACAAATCAAATCAATAATCTGTTTTTGATTCCCAGCTCTAATCATGATGTAAGTTATGTATTTTGTTATTATTCCTAGTATTATTATTAGAAATAGAGGAAATAACAAATCAGTTATCTTTCATTATTATTACATATATTGTTTATTTATTTATTATTTAATTATTATGTTATCAATTCTTAATTATGTTATCAATTCTTAATTATTATGTTATCAATTCTTAATTATGTTATCAATTCTTAATGATTATGTTATCAATTCTTAATTAAATTTTAATTAAGTTTCAAGTTTTAAGAAGGTTTTAAGTTTCTTACCATTTAAGGTCAAATGTAAAGTGTCCTTCGGTACTTGAAAGGCCCTTATAAATAAATTATTATTATTATTATTATCATCGCAATTTTTTGCCGATCCATGCATTTTAACGCGGACTCTAAAATCTCCAATGTTGCAGTTCCTTTATGATCCTACAGGTGGTGCTCTGAACTATTCCCACAGTGGCAGGCAGCACAATGAATTAATTGAATTTCCAGTTAGATTTAATGTCGTAAAAACCTTCGCAAAAACAAGTTCGCCATCAATTACAGTACGTCATTCCTTTTTGCTTAATGTTAAAAAAAGACGCAGCTTGTCATATCCCTTACAGTTTGTAAGGCGTAAAAACTCCTCTGTCCTAAAGATGCCAGAAAGCTGCTTTCGCTTCTGACTGCTATGAAGTGCTGACACTGGAGACTCCTTACAAACAATGCTGCAATATTACAAAATTTGTGAAATTCCCTTTTATGCATGTTACAGGATTATTAGATATATAGAAGATATATAGACATATTTACCAATTTTAAGTTTTTATGATGTATTGTCGGATAAGTTTGCTCATTTTGAGCATTGACGTTCTACAAAGACTTGCTGTTATGAGAAACATATGAGAAAATATAAACTGGAAATGTAATAATTCAATAATCTTACACTTTTATTGCAATCTTATAATCAGAAACGCTCGATCAATATGATTGTAAAACATCTATCTATTTCATTTTTCTAAATCTATTTCATTTTTCTCCATAGTGTCTATTGGTGCACGCTTAATAATTTGAAATCATTTAAATCATGACATCGATTTCTGCTTTAAACTTAAATTTGGATACAAACACCGGACGTTTTTAAAAAAATACAATCGTTATTTGTCATTGCGGTGTTTGTTGTAACCGTATGAGATGTTTGTGGCTTTGCAGCATTAAAGGTCCGGATTGCGTGGGGTTTCCGTACATGGCTCTGGAGTTCTCCTCTATTATTTATGACACGCTTGATGTGTCCTAGTTTGTTGCACAGCGGTAATCCCAACTCTCTCTCTCTCTCTCTCTCTCTCTCTCTGCTTTAAATCCATCTATCTTCAGCCAAGCGCGTGTGCACCTTACACCATACATCAAAGCCAGTGAGAAACACGAAGCCTCTATAAGCTCTCATTTACACTGCTTCATGCTCATAACTCATTAACATGCGCTCCAGCACACACACCCACACCCACCCACCCACCCACACACACACACACACCT
>JAQMYL010000018.1:20445685-20457027 GCA_030014365.1 Clarias pachynema
GGGGGGGTGATGGGTGAAGGCTTTGAGTTCACCATCTTTATCACAAGTTCACAAGACCCAGCTACTGTAACAGTCAGTACATCTGCTGTTTGACAGCCACACACACACACACACACACACACACACACACACACACACAGTGGCCGTACCCAACCCCCCACTGATGACACATGCTGGGCCACCGTCCAGCTTGGAGTTTCCTTTGGGATCTTCGCCCTTTCATCATTCTCTCTCTCTCTCTCTCTCTCTCTCTAAAACTCAATTTAACTTTTTTTTCTGCTCTGCAGGAGATGTTCACTCCCGAGTGTAAATTCAAAGAGTCTGTCTTTGAGAATTACTACGTCATCTACTCGTCCACCATGTACCGGCAGCAGGAGTCGGGCCGGGCCTGGTTTCTGGGCCTTACAAAAGACGGCCAAAGCATGAAGGGCAACCGTGTGAAGAAAACCAAGCCCTCGTCACACTTCCTCCCCAGGCCTATTGAAGGTACTCACACTCCTAGATATGTAGCGTCTTACTGAACAAACGCTCAGCTACTACCAATTAAACTCTTCCTCAGCCGCTGCACTGAAAGCTACACTATATGGACAAAAGTATTTGGTCAACCATGTAATAACATATACACCTAACACTCTTCTTGGAAGGCCGTCCACATGATTTCGGAGTGTTTCTGTAAGAATTTGTGCCCATTCATTTTGTAGAGCGTTTATGAGGTCAGGCACTGATGTTGGACGAGGAATCTCCGTTCCAGTTTATCCCAAACGGGACTCGATAAAGGTAGAGGTCAGGGCTCTGTGTTCGGGCCGGTCGAGTTCTTCCACAGCGAACTCTCCAAACTATATCTTGCTATATAGTGCTTGTTTTGTGCACTGGGACGTCATAGTGGAATAGAAAAGGGTCTTCCCCAAACTGTTGCCACAAAGTTGGAAGCATAGCATTGTCTAAGATTGTTGGAAGCATAGCATTGTCTTGGTATGCTGAAGATTGCCCTTCACTGGGGATAAGGGGCCTGATTGAAACACCTGAATTCAATAATTAACAGGTTTGCCCGAATACTTTTGTCCATATACAGTACTGTAGTGTGTTTTTAAAGCCGCACACATGAATGCTGTCACCACTGGTGCTAAACACAAACATGAAAGATTGTTTTCATTTTATTTAACCAGTCCATTGTTAAATTGGGTAAATTTAACAGGTAAAAAACAAGTTTTTTATTTTACCGACTGTGTGGTTAGTTTAGTCTCCCCATTTTTTCCGATAAATCCCACTTTCTGTGTTATGATTGCTTACAAGAATTCAGTCTTGTCTGTGATTGGTTAGATGCTTAATTATGAACACTTTAATGTGTTGCTTTGTCCAAAATCCAAGTAATTTATATTATTGGTGTAGTTTACACTGCACCTACTCTGACTGTGATTGGTCAGATGCTTTACTACGTGTGAAATATGAGCCAATCAGAGCTCCTTCCTGAGCCAGAGACCCACTGAATGAAAGTCTGAAGGTATAGAGGTGTTACGTAGTTCTTGAAAAGTTTCTGATCAGGGATGTAAGCAAATTTTTCCCTACAAAATCTAAAGTTGAACCCCCATACTGTATGGCATATGTGCAGAAAGAATACAATTATGCCAACAAAAGAGACACGAAAAGTGTTTACTCTGCTAATATTTACCTGTTGAACGGATTATCGAAGGTTTACACACCACCTCTCATTCCTGTCGAAAATCCATCCTGATCTGCTCAGACTGTCAAGACTGAGGTCTTGTTTTTCATTCTGACTGGACTATTATTCTGATTATTAATAGAATATTAGAGTCCATGTAAAGGTGTCTCTATTGTGTCTCATTTTCTCGCTCAGATACAGTATGTCGATATCAGACACTACAAACCCAAAGTTTTTTTTTTTTTTTTACGTTTTTTTATTAGATTTTTTTATTCCTTACACTGCAGCAGTTTGCCTATGGTTACAGTAATTTCTTTTTTATTTAACAACATGTCATGCTTTTTAAACCATTTGTAGCTACATGTGATGGTTTGGATTTTACTGTACCTACGTAGGAACCTTAAACCAACTATTAGATACGTTTTAAAATCAGGTATAGACGTCTTGTTCACCGCATGACTCCCTGTGTACGAGCTGTTGCTATATAAACGAAAATGCATTTCAACATGCTGATCAATACACTAGTACCCAAGGATATGATTTTAATCCGTTCCGGAGGCGAGTTCTTAAGGTGAAATTTTGTATTGTGAAATAAATAGCCATTAAACTTCACTTAACCTTAATTTATGTTTCCTCTTAGGTTTAAAAAACCAATCTGAAAGTGGCTCCCTTTTCTAATTGCTATCATCCTTAATAATATTCTTGGACCCAGTGGTGCTATATCTTCACTAAATCTTGCACTAAGTCTGGAAAACCCACAAAAAATACTTGCGTTTGCTTGGCTCTCTGCTTGGCTTCGCTTAGCCGGCGTTCTGTTCTGCTTGGTTCGTCCTCTCATTTGCCGAAAAGGCTTGGTATGCCGAGGCAAATTTCTTGCAAAATTTCAGTGCTTACTGTGAAAAATTCCATGTGGCAGGGGGGTCGTGTCCCGAGGTACCACTGTACTTATAACCCTGTGATTTTTTGGACCAATCAGAATTGAAAATCAATAGTTCTAGCTGAACCTTTACACCCCTGTCCTAGATGCAATTGATGTTTGTTCTGTAAAGGAATGAAAAGCTTTCCCTGATGGTTTGCGTCTTGTTTGTTTCCGCAGTCTGCATGTACCGGGAGCCGTCGCTGCACGAGATCGAAGAGAAGCACCGCTCCAGGAAAAGCTCAGGAACTCCGGCCATGAACGGAGGCAAAGCGGTGAACCAGAACTCAACATAGCAGGACCTGGACGAATACAAAACAAAAACAAAAACATCACACACACACACACAAACACAAAAATATACACGCACACACATATCGCCTGCTGAAAAGAACAAGCCTTCGGAAAAACACCATGGAACTCACGCTCAACCGATGCGACGAATTCTTGGCTGTGAAAACCGCTCAAGGGAGGACGAGGACGAGGAGGAGGGGGAGGGAGCAAACGCAACGCCGCAAAGCCGCAAATCAGGACTCGAACTCACAATTTATGCAACGACGACGGGGCAGGAAGTCGACCGAGTTTCGAAGTTAATACTGTGCGAGAAAAGCGAGCTTTAAATCGCTCTGGTTAAATCTCGTTGAATGCTTTTCCACTTCCTCGTGTATTATTGGTCTTGAAGACAACGATATCTTTTTCTCCTTCTCCATTTATACTCTTTGGTTTTCATCCAGCACATGTTTAAACAAATCTCATTATTATTATTATTATTATTATTGCTTATCAATGAAAGCACTTTTACGGAAGCGAATAGAAACGAATCTACAACGGTGACGGTTTCTGACTGTATTATATTGTTGTACTTAAAACTAAACTTATGAGGATGTCTTTGTTTTTTTTTTGTTTTTTTTGTCTTCCCGGATGCAAAAGCAGGGTCGCAGCTAGCTTGCGAGACGGCATCAGCTGCAGTCATCATGTTTGTTTGTCAGTTTGTTCGATTATGCATTCCACGAAGAGATACCGTCCATCTTTTCTTCGCCGAAACATTGCAGATTTGCGTGAGATGCTGCTCTCGGATGCTGACTTCGCCCCAGAACCAAGCGCTATCTGTAAATGTCCACAATTCGGATTTCGTTCCCAAATCTTCCTAGAATTCTCCTAATCCCAGATGAGTACTTCTGAGCTGGAGAAAAAAATATATTAAAGAAAAAAGTAATAAATCTTCGCTGAGCCAGCATACGCCTCAACCGACGGCGAAATACCTCTTCTCTACGAAAAACGTTCTCCAACTCAGGAAGCCCTAGTCTAAAAAAAAAAAAAAAAAAGGTCTATTTTTTTTTCCTCCCATCAGCCCGATCGCGCCCCGTCTGGGCCAAAGCACAAAGACTGGCCTATAGGCTGTAGGTGTGGACGGGGGTGGGGTCAGGTGGGGTGGAAGGGGTCGTTTGGGTGTCGCGAAAACGAGCTAAGTTCCAGCGTTTAAAAAAGTACGCTATTCACCAGTCTTCCACTTGGGGCAGCAGTGAGCGCTGAACCTGAGAGTCTGCCGCAAAGAGTTGACGAATTTTTTTGTTTTGCAAAGGACTCAAAAACGCATGAATCAGGAATGCTGTGTTTCTTCTTAATCTAGAGTAGACATAGGGATGGGATCGTGTGTGTGTGTGTGTGTGTGTGTGTGTGTGTGTGTGTGTTTGGGGGGGGGGGTTTGAGAACATGACATATAAGCAAATGACTCTCTATCTCTAGATGGTTCCTTAAAGCTGAGGAAGAAGCTTCAATAAAACAAAACAAAAAACTGTGGGGTTTGTTTGTTTTTGTTTTTGTTTTTGTTCTTCTTCTTCCTTTCTTGATTTTTTCGGCTGTGTGAAAACAGAACTTTATTTTTCACCTTTGCAGATGTTTTCCGTACATGTTTTCCTTACCGAAACACTATCATATAAATATGAATATGCATTATGAATTATTATGAGATGTACAAAAAATATGCATTGATACCAGAAAGAATGATGTTAGAGATTGTTTAAGAATAAAGGTACGATACTAAGCTTTCACTCTGCTCCCGGGAAATTCTTTTTTTTTAACGCCTTATGCAAAGAATGAAGACTGTTTACGCTCAATAACGAAATTAAACGTCATTCAGAACATTGAGATTCAGACAGCGTTGCTCTTCTGTCCCGTGTGTGAGGCTGTAAATTAAAGTGCCAATCCACTGTGTGTGAGATTTTGGGGATGGTGCTCCTGTGCCCTTCATCCTCCGGTCGTCATGGAAACAGACTTTTTCTCCCGAGGACGAGGAAAAAATGCGTCTGACTTGTACTGAGAGTGTGTGTAGCTCTAAATATGTGTGTGTGTAAGGCTTTGTGTGTATGTGTGTGTTACAAATGGGTTTCTCACCTCAATGCTGAGCACCAAATGTTATGTCAGGTGTTCGCCTAATGACACCGTGTGTACAGTATGTGTGTGTGGGTGTTTGTGTGTGTGTGGTTTAAGCAAATAAGTGTGGTAAGGTGGGAGCGGATGGTGTTATTTTCTCGGAGATGTCGTCGCGCAGCTCGGTTCCTTCATTAACCCCCTCTGTTGCGGCTGGAGGTACGAGACGTGATGATGAAGGTCGAGAGCAAAGACACAGCTAGAGTTCGGAAATGTTTTTCGTCTCAACTACAGTAAAATGGGAAAATTGACTAAGTAAAAATATCGGATCATTTGCGAGTGTTAAAATCAGCGCCATCTGCAAGTATCATCCGAGTTAATGAACAGTGGGATTAATGGATTTAAGCAAAGTATCAGCGAGAATAAATATACAGTACGCTGTATGTATAGAGCTACACCACATGGACGAACACGTACTGCGATGACATTGTATCCAAATACATACACTTTAATATGGAGTCGGTCGACCAGTTGGTTTTACAGCTATAACAGCTTCCACTCTTCTTGAAGGCCGTCCACAAGTTGGAGTGTGAATTCATGTCCATTCATTCTGTAGAGTGTTTATAAGGTCAGGCACTGATGTTGGTTCGAGAAGGTCCTGGCTCACAATCTCCGCTCCAGTTTATCTCGAAGGTGCCCGATGGGATTGAGGTCTCAGGGCTCTGTGTTCGGGCCGGTCGAGTTCTTCCACACCAAACTCATCACACCATGTCTTTATAGTCCTTGCTTTGTGCACTGGGGCGGTGTCATGTTGAAGTAGAAAAGGGCCTTCAATAAACTGTTGCCACAAAGTTGCATAGAAGCACAGCATTGTCCAAGATGTCTTGGTATAACGCTGAAGCATTAAGATTGTCCTTCACTAGGATTAAGGGGCCTGATTGATTGATTGAAACACCTGAATTCAATAATTAACACGTTTGCCCAAATACTTTTGTCCATAAAGTGTATTTTTTTAACAGTCAATGTTATTCATAGGGTTACCGTACCGTACCATATTGTTGTGCCTTTTCGTGGCGCCGCGTCAGAACATATCAAAGGCGCAGCAGGCCAAGATTATGAACCCTTAATGTTGAAACTGTTGAGGCTTAAGATAAAAAAATAAATGAAAAAAATCACAGTCTTCTTGTCTTGAATACTCAAAAATCTTTTCAATATCACATCTTAGTGTTACCTCAGGGCACACACACTGGAGACTCCTTTCATAAATACTATGAACATAAATATCAGTATTAAAGCTCTTGCTTTACTGTGTGACCCAGAAACATAACGTTTCATACAGTGGCTGGAAAAACCCCCCAGCTGGTTTCCATATCTCCTCATAAATCCCTATATTAATTTTTATTTTTTATTTTTTTTTAACTATACTATTTACAGCAGAACCAACATTTTATATGGATTTAAGTTTCATGTCATTATTTTATAAAGCCGGCTTTGCTTTACAACAAACTGTGACTGAACATCTCGGAGAAAAGCACTGAAGTGAAAATCATTTCTACGAACACGCTATAATCTGCTTATGATGCACTCTGCTTTCGAGG
Organism: Clarias pachynema; assembly: GCA_030014365.1. Taxonomy (NCBI): domain Eukaryota; kingdom Metazoa; phylum Chordata; class Actinopteri; order Siluriformes; family Clariidae; genus Clarias; species Clarias pachynema. Next base: position 20,452,230 of record JAQMYL010000018.1, read on the forward strand.
TGCTGTGACCAGAAACGGCCCGATGGCACTTTTCCCCTGATATCAACAACATACCCATCTGATCTTGTTTAGTTTTTTTTTTTCTATTAACCTTTTAAATGTTCTTTTTTTTCCCTTTAGCACTTCATGTTTTATTAAGCAAGATGGAGTGCAGTTGTATTGAATATCAGCACGGTTGTGATTTGGTCATAGGCACGAAGCACGACCTCAAATGTGTCATATTGGTTTTATATACAACAGTTCCAAAAACACTATTTATTATCCACAATTTATGAGTTGATTTATTATTTAACAAGTTATTTTGCTCCTCCAAAACCTTTCCTTTCATGTCTAGCAGAACTAACCGCTACTTGCAGAGCAGGCGACTGACAGCTAGTGTCATTAACGATTGTTAGAACTTCACTTTTTTTTTTTGTTATTTATAAATATTGCAATTCCAAGGCATTGTCATTTAAAAAAATTTTAAGCACCTTTGTGCTTATTAAGACATTATTTCTTGTTAACACTGTCTGTACGATGCCTTTCTGCCACTTCTGTCCAGATTATTGGTACATGGATGAGTTAATGATGACTGATTAGCCTTCTAAGTGGTTCATGTATAACGTACAGTATACATACAGTACACTGTTCATCATTACATTCTGATAATTTGTTCTTTGTCTTCTTTGCCTTACTGGAAAGAGTTCCTGGATCTTATTCATCTTTCCTTGTGCATGAGTGTGGTCCTTGTTCTTATTCATTGTACCGCTGGGAAACCTGAGAACAGATTAGCCAATTGCTTTTTCAAGCTGATGAAGGACTTTTGGAAGTTTGAACAAAGCTTCCAACATTTACTACCTTGGTGCTATTGATTTCAGGAGCGGTCTAGGTGGTAAGACTTTGGACAGAGCTGATAAGTAAGGCCCTGGAGTCTTTTAAACAAAAGGCTAGCTGATAAAAAAAAAAAAGAAAGAAAGAAAAAAGAACAGATACACAAAAGAAGCAATAAACCATCTTGAGCTTTCCCCCGTGATAAAACCGCAGCTGTAGATTCAACAAGATCAGAAACGGAACTTTACTACCAAAGCATGCAGGAGAAAGAAATCACATAACGAAAGTGTTCGGTGGTTAAGAGCCCGAGATCAGAGTCGGTGGAAGTAATAAATCCAGGATAAATGGTGTTGAACCATAGCAAGGTTCTATAACAGATATTATAAACTCCCAGGGATCCTTCAATCACACGGGAACCTAAAGGTAGAAACTAGGACAGCAACATCAAAGCACCTGCACAGAGTGAGACAGGAGCTGAAAATATGGATGAACAGGAAGAACGAGATCAAAGCTGTCGACTGATATCCGTATGCCAAAAAAAAAAAAAAAACGGTAAAAAAAAAGAAAAGAAAGCTGCCAAGAAAACCTAGAAAACTTCACCACTTGATTCTTTGAGAGACTCATCTTATGGATTTTGGAACCGTTCTTACAGTAAGTTGTAGTTCCATTTAGAAAAGTTTCCAGGGAGAACCTTAGTTATCTTTTCTCCAACATTCTCCCAAGTACTAAGATGGCTAAATAGATATCTAGATAGCTAGATGTACATAGCTAGTTATATACTTTATACATTCCCCAAGGCTTCTTTTTCTAATAAGAGTTCATTTTCTAATAATAATAATCTTTTAATAATAATAAATAATAAAAAATCAAGTGTTTTACCTGGAATATTTGCTGACACCAATGCTTTACATAATGATGGATTCTTAACAAAGAGTTGGTCTTTTATCCTCAACAGAACTTTGTCCTATTTCATCCAACAGACATTTGGAATTCAGGACCAGATGGTTTGTTGCATCATCACAGGACGAAGATGTATAACACCCACAAACAACCCAATTGGATCCCAATTACTGTCATTCTTTATGAAGAACTGTAACATCTGCAGTCTTCCATCACTCATTCCCTTCTTCTTCTTCTTATCTTCTCTTCACTAACAGTGTTGTTTGGTTAGAGGCTGTTCCACAGGGATTATCACATTTTGTTTATCCTCGTTCTCCGTCTCTGATAAGATGCCTGAGATGCTTCCAAGCTGGAATGGAGGGAGCCTCATTAAAAAATAATTGGTTCCCCAATTATTAGGACATCTTCTGATCTATGTGGGGGAAAAAACGCTAGTTTTTTTTTTTTAGATGGATCATGTATATTCAATACTGGAATTTGAAATGCAAATGCTAAAATACTAGGTGTGGATTTTGACCAGGCAAGGGCACTCCAGTACCCTAATTGAGTACCTGTATCTGTTTCCCCCAAGCTATAACTTATTTTAAAAAATTACCATTTTAGCATCTTAGCAAGTGAAATATTCTTGGATCCAGCTAAACCTACATTTAGCAAGCAAAAAAAAGTCTTGTTCTATTGGCAGGTAATTTCCTATGAGATACTAGACTTTACAAAAAGATACACATTAGTAGCAATAGTAAAGAAACTTCAAAGTCTGATTAATGACTTTCTTTCCATTTGGTTATAAACAGAACATTGTTTTTATCAATGGGTTTTTAAATTTTCTCCTGGTAGATACTTGAAGAGAAAGAGAATTCAAAATATAATTTATTCTTCATTACCTTTACCTGTATTTGTTAATCTCTACGAGGCAAACACTTTATACAATAAGGTGTTATTTTCATGAAAGGTTTCCAACTACAGTAGGAGTTTTTCTTAAAATCTTGAAACCCTGAAATAATCCAATTAACCCATAAAGAACCCTAGAAGAACCTTAAGAGTAATTAGGTTATTAAGAATTAAGAATATCTACTGGCCTGAATTTGGTTCTTCAAGGGGAACCTTAAACGATTTACATAGAAGAGTGTTTACATATCAGAAAGGAATCCAAGCAGAACTACATTCACTCCAGGTGGCCATCTTAAACATTTAAAGGTTCTATGTAGATGAAAATGTTCCAAGCTGAGAACCCTTAGTTATTTAATTACCTTTTAGAGAACCCGCCCTGACATAAAAACCCTTAAATTATTGTATGAACCATAAAAAAAGATCCCAAACCCTTAAAGGACCGATTTTCAAAATGTACTATGAAAACACCAAAATATTGGTGAATGGTGATTTTTATTGTGTCAGGCGTTTAACATTTAGCTTAGACTTATACCTAATTGGTACAGAAGTTCAGAAGTTCTTTCTAGGTTTGAATGGACCCCTTAAAGAACTCTTCAAGATCCAAATTCAGCACCCTTAAATATATCCTTGAGTATACTGTGGAAGTCCCACTGGGGAAGAATTAAGGCTTCTATGCACAACCTACTGTATTATAATAATAATAATAATAATAATTATTATTATTATTATTATTATTATTATTATTATTATTATTATTAAATTAATCCTTAGAGAACTTTCAAAGAACTTTTTTAAAATAAGAACCCTAAAAGCTAATACAGACCATAAAAGTTCATGTAGAACCAATTTTTTTAAAGCATTTTTTTTGAAGGCTAAAAAGCCATAATCATTTCATAATTTTTTTACATGTGCTGTGCAAACTCCAAAATATTGGTGATTATTTTCTTTCAGCTGTTGAAAATTTAGCGAAGCTCCATTAATTCTTGGTACACTCTAAAAAGGGTTCTTCTGTGGTTCATTAAAGGTTTGTTGTTAGATAATGACCCCCTTAAAGAACTCTTGAAGGACCGAATTCACAGTACAGTAGTACCCTTAATTAACCTTAATATTCTTTGGTAGTCCCACTGGGGGGGAAAGACTTAAAGCTTCTATAAGGAACCCTACCATAAAGTTTTCCAAGTAGAAAAAGTTGTGTAGCTTGGAACACATAATTATTTAATGAACCCGTAGAAACTATTAAAGAGAATGCTTTCATGTAGAAGCCTTAAAAATAAAAAAAAGCTAATAACCTTTAAATGTCGAGTGGATCCTGAAGTGACTCATGCAGAACCTTTTTACTAAATGTGTGGGACAAATTATTGGTGGTTATCTTATTTATGCTCTAAATGCCGCCTTGAAAAAGGGGGAACCTTAAAAAATAACTTCAGTGATGAGTTCTACAAGAAACCCTCAAGGCATTTCTAAGAAGCCATATTAACCTAATTGAATGAACAATACAATGGGGGTATGTGGATTTATTTCTGCAACGTGCTGTCCGGTGGAAATTTAGTTGGGCTGGTTCTATGACCAGACGGCTGTAAATTAAAATCCCAAACGATTTGTCCTCTGTATTTCTTGTAGTAGCCGTGGATACAGAACGTGCTCTGAATATTTACTGCTAATAATATCATTTTAAATGAACCTATTTAGAAAACCAGAATGTCTAAAGTTCTTCATTGCTAAAGTTTTATTCTCTGGAAAGCTTTCTCCTTAATGGAGTGACAGGAGCCAGGGAGGACTGTCTGCCACTGTTATATGATTTTACTTCAGACTGACACACACACACACACACACTTTGTAGTCAGTCTTCATCTCGTCTCCAACCTATTCCCACACAGCTGACATCTCATCAAATTATGATGAGTCACACTGACAGAGTTTTTCAGTTACATTGCTGAATGAGATTTCATAAACCAATGTCCCTGAAAAGCAGCAGAACCAGAAGCAGAGTCAGGACATTTGTACATCTCTACCGGGGCCATATGGAAATGAACAGTATTGAACATTGTCAAATTAATATTGATATATAAAACCACATTTTGTATTTCAGGAGTGGCATTTGCATTTGGGATCTGAAGCAAGAATGGGAGATTTAAACAAACCCATCAGAGAGAGAGAACAGAAACACAAGCCATAGCCAAAATAACTATAACTATATATA
>JAQMYL010000018.1:20476104-20489985 GCA_030014365.1 Clarias pachynema
GGGGGTGTTGGTTGGGGGAGACTGGAGCCTGTCCCAGGAGACTTAGGGCACGGGACGGGGTACACTGACGATGGGGTGCCAATACATTGCATCAGTGAGAATCAAAGATTTTAAATAACATGGTATATGGTGTATTTAAACATGCTCTGATACCGAAACCTGCTGCCACATGATACTGTGTGATCACGTCCTCGTGCTAATGAACAAATGATGATGGACAGCGAACGGTGCTCTTTGGAAATAGAAGAAGTGTAGCAACTGCCTACAAGAAAACTCACCTGATAATTTATCTGAAATGTAAAAACCCAGCATTAACAGCTCATCTCTAGTAGACAAATCCTGTACCTTAGTAAAAGTAGAGACACCATAGATAAAGTATTACTTAAGTAAACGTAGACGCTCTCCATTTACATTCATGTTTGAGTAAAAATATAAAAGTACTCATGTAGTGCAATTTATTTGATAGTGTAACTATTGTATTGTTTCTTTTTTTTTTTTTTTATACTTTTTGTATTTATACACGGTAATGTCCCTACTTTATATCTGCACATTTTTTCTTTGCTGCTGTAACCTAGAAATTTGAATACATCAGATCTAAATAACACGATCTGTAATTGATTAATGCTAAGCATACGGCTAATCGTATTTACATAGTTTGAAAAAAAAAATGGCACCCCTTAGACATGGATATACAAGTAACAGTATAATAAATGGAATAGCACTCTGATCATGTGTTTTTCTGATTTCATCCTCAGAATCAGACACCTCTCCCTGCTAGCGCCATCCGTTCGGCCGATGTCACCATACAGCCCTGCGGCCAACCCGAGACCAACAGCAAAGTCCAGCAGGATCAAAAGAGGACGAGGGGCTTTCCCGAAGGAAAAAGCCCTCTGGACCCTCTCTCTATCAGCCCCGTGAAGCCGAAAAGAAACCAGAAAGAGAAGCAGAGGTACCGCTATCACTATCCAACATGTGCCATTGCACGCGCTTGCACGATCTTTCCGTAAATATCCTTCACGTCATTGCAGACTTCGGAGAAACCTGAAATCACATAGGAGCTGATGCTGAGGTCATACGGCACCTAATTAAGGTGCGACATTACCAGACATTGCGTTATGATAACAGACAGAGCCGGCAACAGTCGATCCATCAGAAGGGTCGGCTCGAGAGGAAACGCTTCCCAGAAGTTCGTCATCCGCCATGAATAGATCTAACAGCGAGGGTTCTCTAGAGAGCAAACACTACAGGCTGTGGGTTCAACAGTGGATTAAAGGAATATGATTAGAGATATGAAGGGATAAACCGGAGGTCCCGTGGATCCTAGTGGAAACAATCTACACTGGCTTGCACACACACACACAATTCAGTTTATAGAACAAATCAAAAGGGTCTAAATCCCCGTTAGGCAGCTGGATGCGATTATATATTTATAACGGGATTTAAGTCCAATTTGAACATGGCACTTTTCCATTTTAAACAGAAAAATTAATCCACAGAACCTACAGTCAGGATTAAAGATTTTTTTTTTTTGCCATTTGGCCTCTGGACACCACCACATTGAATTTGAAATGAAACCTTCATTGTCATTGAACTGAAGACTTTCAGCGTTAATTCACAAAAAGTTTAACAAAAGTGTGGCATTACCTATACAGGAATTACAGCCATTTTCATACACACACCCATTTGGGAGCTCATAAATAATGGAACAAACTATCAATTACAAACATAAGTATGGCCTTTAACACGTGGATGAAAATTCTTTGCAGTCAACGACTGCCTGAAGTCTGGAACCCATGGACATGACCAAATGCTGAGTTTTCTCCTTTTGAGGCGCTTTGCCAGATGTTTACTGCAGCTGCCTTCAGCTGCTTGTTGTTTGGGGGGTTTTCTGCCTTCAGTCTTGTCCTCAGTTAGTGGAAAGCCTGCTCTATTTTGTTGAGATCAGGTGACTGACTTGGTTAGTGAAGAATATCCCATTTCTTCTCCTTGGGTAGTTTTCACTGTATGTTTTGGATCAGCTCATCAATAAACAGCAGTGACACGGTTCCATTGGCAGCCACACACACTTATGCCAGAACACATAAACTCCGTTATGTTTGACTGTTGATGTTATGCTTCGGATCATGAGGTGTTGCTTTCCTTCTCTTTTGGAGAGCCATTCTGTCCTTGAGCGTAATGACACGCCGACCTCCTCAAGAGCGTTCTTGACTTGGCCAGATGTTGTGAAAGGGTTCTTGTTCACCGTAGACAGAATTCTGCGGCCATCCACTTTAGTTGTCTTCTCCAGTTAATTCCTTCTTTTCAAAAATGTTCCAAACTGTTGTATTGTCCACTTTTGCTCTTTTGCCACTTTTGCTCTCTCTCTATCTGAGATGTTTTTTAGGGTAATGAAGTCCTCAGTCACTTGCATGGATGCCATGTTGAGAGTTTGAATGAACTGTACCAAATACAAATGTAACACTCAGAACCACCGTCAGACCTTTTATCTGCTTGATTAGTCATGGAGTAACGGAGGAAGTAACGAGGCCACATCTGGCCATGCAACTGCTTGTCAGCCATTTGTTCCATTAATTCAGAGCCCTTAAAAATGGGAATGTTAATGGCTGTAACTCCTGAATGGTTAACGGCACACTTTTGTCAAACCCCATCAATTAAAGTTCAGTTAAAAGTCTTGACTTTGCTCACATCTTGAATGTTTCATTTAAAATTAAGAGCGGTGATTTACAGAGGCTGAATGCAAAAAAAAAAAAACTTTTCCAAAATTTATGGACCTGACTGTATATGCTAAGACAGCTTGCTAAGGAACATTTAATATTAAACAAATGTTAAATATTAAACCAAATGTACTATATTATAGCAAAGTTACACTGTGCCTGGTTTGCTTCCTGTGCTGTTAAATGCTGATTGGTCAGAATGTGTTGATTAATTCTCTATAGCAGCATCTCTGACAGTAGTGAAGCTAAAAACCACAGCTTTTTTATTAATGCTCATGTTTTAATACATTTTCATTTCTATAGCAACTCGTATGACGGATACTTGGATTGCTGATGTGAGGTTTTCTGAAAGGAGACCTTTAAAAAATTAGTATTAACATTTATAGGATGAATGTGAAGTTGTGGCTTTATGAATTCCTATGCTATGTCTTGATAGATATTGGTTTAAACTGTACTTTCTTCAACATTAAAATATGAAATAATTTCTCAAGATTCCTTTACATTCTATAGATTTTAACTGGATTTAAAAATTATGAACTATAATGTATAACATAACAGTCAAAGGAGTTCCTGGGAGGCCGGCGTTTTATCAAGTCCGATTATGGCACTTTCTACATTGATGGTGTCCAAGCTCTAGTGAAACACTGGGATAAGTGCATTAGTGTAGCAGGGGATTATATAGAGAAATAAAGGGAGTTTTTACTCTCATAACTGTGTTCTGTTATCCTGCACAATCAAAAGTCTTTGTATGATCATGTGCTTACAGTATAAACCGTACTGCACAGCTAAAACCACGTTATTTCCCCAGCAGGCGGATTAAAGGTTCACAGAAAAGACGGACAGGAGGTGCTTCGCTTCAGATCACGACCGGGCGAAACGGTTCCCTCACTGAGATCAGATCTGGTGAGAGCGCCTCTGTAGATCCAACCGAAAAGAGCAACAACACCAACCAGCAGCGTCTGGAGATAGCGTCCGGAACCACAGCTCAGATCACTAACACAGAGAAGATCACGTCTGGCAGAACTAGACATTCCAAGCAGGGTGCCAGGCCTGGCTTCGGTCTTCCAGTCGATCGCATCGGGCTTGGACGTCTACCAAGTGGAAGGCGCTAGGAAGTCAAACTTTTGTTTCCTGATTACTTCTTGAGTAGAACATTGTTTAGTTTTATGTTTAAATGTTGAACTTTTAGGAGATTCAGAATCGAGATTGTTTGCAGTGGAAGATCTACAGTATTTATTGTTTGTTGAATCAATGTGTTATTGTGTTGCACTGGATATTCCATACAGGAAGCATACGTTTTCATTGCGAAAAGAAATGCTTGAGTAGATCTTTAGTTGGATTTTGTGATTTATTTAATGCAGTAAAATCTATTTTTAGAAAACATATATATATATATATAAAAGTGCAATGAATGTCATGAAAAACTAAAGGGAAATCTGAAGGGTAAATTTACTAGAAAAGGCAAATAAATACGAGGCTGGAATTGAAAGTGTCGGTCACAATAGAAAGGTGTAAACAGTGTATTCATGATTCAATGACATTAAATAAAATTTTCTAGTTGTCTGATTTATTTAGCTGCATGTCAGGAGCGCGTTAAGCTTCCAGCACTTCCATAATTAACAATATCTGCATTTACTGATCACAAAATAGTCGAAATACTGACCCTGTACATCTTGGTCTAACTTTATACACTGGATCACAAATTACAAAAAGAATTAAAGGAAATACTTGTGTTTGGGTAATAATTACCATCTATAGGCACCTTATTGTTATATCTCAGCTGGGTATATAAAAAACAAGAGTTACTGTACATTGTACATGTAGAGATTAATTAAACCATGCATAAAGTACATCTTGTACTCGATAACGAGTAGAAAAGCAGGAAGAAAAGAACAGAAAGGAAACATCTACTGTATGTCCTAAACTGTTTAAAAAAAAAAAAAAACTCAAGCTAATCCAGTGCTAATCTCATAGCAATAAACTACGCAAACATGCAAAAAGTAAATATACTGTACACCCAGAGTTTCATAATTAAAACTCTATTACTTGCTCCAAAATGTGTTACTTTATTACTTGAGTAAGTTTTACCAAATAATATGTTTTGCTGACACTTTCCTTTAACAGGAGCAATAACAGATATAACTGGTATAGAATGAAAGGATTAATCATGCTAGCATGAAGACGTCTTTCAGAACGTCCAGGTCAGCCAGCTTGTGACTCCAGTGAGAACTTACACTTAAAATCAGAAAAAAGTGAACTTTTAATCATAGAATAATCATAGAAAAGGCAATTCCAAGATTTCTGGCTATTTGTCTCCGAGACAGTTCACCCTTAGATTGGCCAACAGGCCGCTTCTTTGAAAATTTGAGGAATTATCACTTTAAGGCGTGCTTATAGAGGGGCCTGACAGCACGGTGGCGTAGTGGTTAGCGCTGTCGCCTTGCACCTCCAGGGTCTGGGTTTGATTCCCGTGTTGGGTTAAGCATGTTCTCTGCGTGCTTGATGGGTTTCCAACTTGCATATAGTGTGAATGTTGACAGGAGGTTCTACCACGGTCGTAAAATAGGAATAAAATGGTCACCATTGGCCTCCACAGTCCCTAGTTGCACTGAATATATAATCTGCATATAGGCAAAAAAAAATGTGTACACACTTTTGTTTGGGATCGCCACTCAAGGCAGGAATTAAACCTTCAACCCTGGAGGTGCGAGGCCACAGTGCCGACAGACTGGAATAATGCTAAAGTTGAATAAGTTTAAACAAGCAAACGTGTGAAAACCCTTTTCATATGCACCAGTGCCGTCGACGCTCTGCAGTCTGATCCGGGGTTTCAGTAGCTATGAGCTCGGCTTGATGTACTGTAACATTCTTTTCTCCTTTTTTATGTTTTGGCTACTATAAAATCCTTTAACTATGGGCTTGACCTGATGTACTCGACTACAATTACCTGTGAATGGAGTGTGTAGGCAGCCCTTAATTCTTCTTCTTCTTCTCTTTTTTGCTGTTTAATGGCGGTTGGAATCTACTAGGTTTTCATTACCACCAGCTGTAGGTCTCATTCTCCCTCATCTTGCCTCTCACTGCTGATTTTGCAGGCCTTTAAATGTCTAATGCATTCTTCCTTGATATTGTCTTGACTTGTCTTGAACTCTTCATCTGCTTTACCCGGTACTTCCACAAGGTCTATCTTCTCGACATGTTTCTCTCAGTACCACTCAGCATCTAGTTGAAGTTGCATCACTGCCACCTACAGTTACACCCTAACCCTCGCTCTCTCCTGTTGTACTGCCTACTGTTTCATCCAGTGAGGAACGCCTGTGACCTGCCCACGGTTATTTTTTTAGGGGGCATTTCACTGTCAATTAATTAAAAACTGATGACTGAAGGTTACATTAAGTGAGGACACCTGTGACAACCCTGGGACATAACTATCTGTGCAAACACCACAAACACCGCCCACCGGGCAAAAAACAAACAAACAAACCGAATTTTTGTTTTATACTGTATATATTTATATATTGTATTTTTGGCCACTGGTGGCTCACTGGTATGTTTCTCACCTGCTATGCAGAAGGCCTGGGTTCGATTTCCACCCAGTGACCAAACCCCAGACACAGAATGCAGTGCCGGTCCCAAGCCCGGATAAAATGGGAGGGTTGCATGAGAACGGGCATTCGGGGTAAAACCTGTGCCAAGTTGTGGGCGGATGGTCCACTGTGGCGACCCCTCGATGGGAGGAGCCAAAAGACCAACAACATTTACATTTACATTTAGGCATTTGGCAGACGCTCTTATCCAGAGCGACTTACAAAAAGTGCTTTGAAGTTTCTGCCATCCTTACACTGCATTTCTGGGTTACTAACATATATAGATTTTGTTTATTATATTTTAAAATAATGTGTAGATATATCTGAATTTTATTAACCGGTGTTGTTTTTTTATAGGACTAATTAAATATTAAGGAGCTAAATATGAGCAAATTAGATTGAACTTGATTTATCTGTGATGGGGGAGAAATTTTTATTTATTATATTTTAAGATAATGTGTTATAGTAATTACAAGGGAAACAGATTTTCTTAGGCAATTTCAGACATATTTTAACTAAGATAAAACTATCAGAGATCATAACTAAGATCACAAATTTTGCCCTGTGTTTTTGCCTGACAGAGAACCGTTAGTAGGCTGAAGGAATCGACTCTCAATGCTGAATCAAATCAAGTGATTCGACTCACTGGTCTTTACTGTTCAGCGCATGCGCATTACGACCGGAAGTAGCTTCGTTCTCAGATCCAAAACAGACATGGCGACTGTGTGAGGAGGAAAAATATTAGCGTTTGATTTATTTAACACAAATTTTAGGTCAAACGACCTTTAATTTTCTTGATCAACATGGGAGGCGGCGATCTTGTACGTATTTTCCAAAGTTAACTAAACAACACCAACATCTGAGGGATTGTTTTTTAGCTAAAGCGTTTTAGCTTAGCCTGCCCTTCGATTCAACCTAGCAAACGGCTAATATGCGGTTATGCTAAATTATCGTTATTTTATTATTATTATTATTATTTTAATAATAAGTGTAAGACAGGGTCAAACATCTTGAAAAATGTGTAGAAAGTATTAACGAGCCCTGTTTTTCAATATTTAGTTTTATCCACTGCATATTGTTGTTTGTTCGTGATTTAATGACGTCACTACATTGATCTCAGCATAGACTCTTATTAATTTGTGCAGGAAATGTAAAAACATTAAAATAGTCTGCATTGGGGAATAAAGGACTAAGTTTCCAGTTTATACTCATTTATAAATCTGCATTATGTTCAAGCTGAGCACATAATCCTCAGTTCCTAGTTTTGTAAATAATAAAATGCTTGTATTTTATTGTTATTTTTTTCTATTTCTGTAGAACTTGAAGAAAAGCTGGCATCCCCAGACGCTGAAGAACATCGAGCGTGTGTGGAAAGCCGAGCAGAAACATGAAGCAGAAAGGAAGAAGATCGAAGAGTTGCAGAAGGAGCTGAAAGCGGAGCGAGCTCGAGAGGAAATCACGAGATACGCGCAGGAGACCGGCGCCGTCAAGTGTGTGCTCTCATCACGTCCTGAAATCGATATATCTGAATTGAATTAACCGGTGTAATTTTTTTTTATAGGACTAATTAAATATTAAGGATCTAAATATTAGCAAATTTGATTGAACTTGATTTATCTGTGACTAGAGAAGGGGGAGAAAATCGATACAGTTATGAGTCACGATTCTTGTTTGTAGTTAACGCCACACTGACTCCAAAACCAATTTAAAAAAACAAACAATTTCTACGTTTATAATTAGGCATTCGTTCAATTGAGCAACGACCAGAATTGGCTGGATGTAAGTTTGATTGACCGGTGATCGGCCGATCAACTTCAAATATATCAATGATTCCGTACCAAATGCAGAAGCATCCGAGTGGCACAAGAGAAACACGGTTTTATGGCGTCACATTATCAAAAATCACGAGCGTTAAATGCCTCCAATCTGCTTTTTTCTCCAAAGAAAATAGATTTCAATTGCACACTCATAAGCGTCTATTACAAAATGTACAACACCATCTGTTGACTTTTGAGATGGACTAGTAATTTATTTATTTATTTATTTTATATGATATAAGGGCATTGTACAGACCTGCCAACTTTACAGTTTTATTATATGTATGGATTAAACTTTTTAAAAGTTTTGAATTCATAACAAAATCTGGGAAAAATCTAATATCCATATCTCTGACCTTGTGTAACCTTTTCTGAGTCTCTTGTTTAGACGCACTGTTTTGTACTTTGGTGTTTCAGGAAGAAGGATGAGCGCTTGGACTGGATGTATCAGGGTCCAGGGGGACAGATCTCCCGTGAGGAGTACCTCCTGGGTCGTCCCATCGATAAGCAGATCACTCAGCAGTATGAGGAACCCGAAAGCGGCCCGTCTTCCGAAACCGGGCTTCTCCCCGGTTCCATCTTCAACACCGAGACCTCTATGTCCAGCATGGACCTGGCCTGTAAGATAAGAGAAGATCCGCTGTTTGATATCCGGTGAGAAAACCTTTTTTTTTTTTTTTTCCCAAAGAATTATTTCTTAGATGATTGCAGAGATCAAACGCCTTTTTGTGTAAAGTCACATGTCCTGGTTATGTTCCAGAGCTACGTATCTTCTACAAGTCCCTAAAAAAAACGTTTCTACATTTAAACAAAATTCTGTTCATTTTTAGTAAACGCGAGGAGGAGAAGAAGAGAAGCATTCTCACAAATCCTGTTAAAATGAAAGAGATACGCAAAATGGTGAGTCCCTTTGAAAAGCCCTTCAGGACACGCTGACGTCTTCATAATTACGAAGTGTTACACTGTTTTATTTTGTCTGGGTTTTTTTTTTGTTCCCTGTAGTTGCGTGAAAATTTAGAAAAGGATAAAAAGAAGAAAAGGAAGAAGGACAAGAAAGAAAAGAGAGATGATAAGGAACGGAAAAAGGACAAGAAGCACAAGCGCAGGAGTTCCAGCTCTGACGCAGAGGGAGACAGAAAGCACAGGTAGAGACGAAGCTGTAATTACCATGTCGTCATTACTTTATTTCTACAACAAAAAATTTTTTGTTTACTTTTTTTTTTGGTGCCATCAGATCAAAAGAAGAAAACGGCGTCTCAAATTCTCATTCACATCAGAAATCCGGCTACGGGCTACTGGTGTGTAGATACACTCACTCACTCTTTCTCTCACTCACTCACACGCAGCAGTCTGGTCATGTGATGGAATTGGAGATTAATTAGTTTTTCTGTGATGTTGTAGGTTCCAGCAGGGAGGTCAGAGTCGACCCACAGGAGGGAGCGCAGTCGCTCTCCGCTCGGCTCCAGAGAAGACAAGAGGAACCGCTCACCTCACAGCACAGACGCCAAACACAAACCTAAAGCGCCGAGCCCGTCGAGACCCAGAGAGCGGCATCACAGACCGCAGACCACCAATTACAGCAAGTACGCTTCTCATCTCACACACACACACACACACACACACACACACACACACACAGATCGTAACACTGATCCATGATGGGTGCATCGCTTCATGAGCTTCCATAACTCTGGTTTTTACTGTTGATTTTTTTTTTTTTACTGTGCAGCTTCAATCGTTTAAGTGATCTCCATTAATTTTTTATAAAATTTTTTTTTTTAGTTTGACGGTTCCGCACTTATCCTTCCAAGCTTTGATAGTGTGTTTCAGGGTTCTAACCCAGTTCCAGTCGTTTAAAATCTACTTGGTTGTTTTCTTTGCTTGATAATTTGGCCCTTTGAAATGGCAACCTTTTATTTTTGGCCAAACAGTGTATACATATATACAACATGATTTAGTTGTTTAGACTCTGGTGTAACTAAACTAGTGTCATAACCCCACCAATCTTGTGTAATAATCAAAAATAAAACACTCTGATAGTCAATAAAATCAAATATATATATTTTTATTCTTTCTGTCCGTGGCTTGGTGGTTGGGGATCACTGTTCTAAACACTGTTGTAAACACTTTTTGAACTAATTGGAAAATCAGGATGAGTTTTCAGTGAAAACAGTGGAAATTTTTTAATAAAGACTGAGCTCGTACGTGTGTTTAGCATCACATATAGCATATTTTCTATTTGGAAGCGGGTGAACAGACGCATTTGCGGATACACACAGTGTGAACAAATCCGCTCACATTACTAACACATACAAAACTAGTCGTTGTTTATAGCATTTCCCACTAGACCGTCCAAGGAAATCAGTCCAAGGAATATGGAATATGTAATGCACAGGTGATAATTTTGAATTTAAAGTGGTCAAGTAATATAAATCTGGGATTAATCATTTCCATGAAACATTTGGGAATTCATAAGCTTTGAATTCTTCTCAGGCGTCTCACGGCTGAAGAGCTGGAGAAGAGGAGGAAGGAGATGATGGGCTTCGCCCAGGAGAGAGAGGAGGAGAGGGAGAGCAACGTGCAGAGGTACAAGCGACAAGACGAGCAGGAGAAAGAGAGAGAGAGCAGGACCAAACACAGCAGCCACGCCTCGTTCATACAGTAAGTGTGTGTGTTTGTGTGTGTGTGCGCATGTGTGTCGGATCACGTATGTCATGAGATATATACGAGGTTAATTCCTGATGTCATGCGTGCTCTCTGTGCAGTAACATGAAACTGGAGAGCGCCGCCTCCTCGTCGGTGGAGGATCGCGTGAAGAGGAACATCCACTCCATCCAGAGGACTTCTGCCTCCCTGGAGAAGAACTTCATGAGAAGATGAAAAGTGGCAGAACAAAGCGTGATGTCATTATTTGTTTTTTTTAGGTCACGGCGGTGTTCATGTTCTGACAACGCTCAAATGTGTACAAACTTGTACAGATAATTTTATTTCTTTTAATTTCTCTGAACTGTGTGTACAATGTGCCTAGTGGATCCTTTGTAAAGGAAAAAAAAAATACAGGCTTGTGTTCATCATAGTTTGTATTTTGAGCAGTTTTAATTCATTCATTTCTGTAAATCTTTGTATTTTTAAAGCAATTAAAAAAACAAAAACAGTTAATCTCTATTGATTTTGCATCTGATATCCCTTTGGCGCTATAACAGCTTCAGATCTTCTGTGAAGGATTTCCGCAAGGTTTATGAGTGTGGGTTTATGGGAATTTTTTTTTACCTTTCTCCCAGACGAGCATTTTTGAGGTCGGACACTGATGTTGGACTAAAAGGTCTGGCTCGCAGTCTCCGCTCTAATTCATCCCAAACGTGTCCTATGGGGTTGGGATGCAGGACAGTCAAGTTCTTCCACACTGAACTCACTCACCCGTGTCTTTATGCATCTTGCTTTGTGCACTGGTGCACAGTCATGTTGGAACAGGAAGGGGCCGTTCCCAAACTGTTCCCACAAAGTTGGGAGCATGAAATTATCTGGAATGTCTTGATATGATGACGCATTAAGAGTTCCCTTCACTGGAAGTAAGGGGTTGAGCCCAACTCCTGAAAACCTCACCTCATAATCCCTCTCACTGGCAGATCACTCAGCCAGTGCATTACTGCTAGAATCAAATCAGTCAAGGTGGAATCCATGAGTTTGTGCTCATCATGGACGGTGACTAATCAATTAATAAAAAACCTTGAATGGCAAAACTTGATGAGCAACATGAAGCTGTGGATTTAGATTTGTGTAAAAAAAAAAAAAAAGATTGGACAAAAATAAATTAATGGAAAATAAATTTTAAATGATTGCAGACCCTAAGTGGTTAGCACTCACGCCTTGTACCTCCAGGCTTCAAGGTAATTCCAGTTTTGTTTCTCAGGGAAAAAAAATCATTAAGAAAAAAACCTTCTTTTTAAACATTTCAATGTTAGGTTTTTTTTTATTTTTTATTTAGCAATTACTTTTTAATCACTTTCAATTAATGAGCTTAGTTTAATTATATTAGGGCTGCATGATTTGCTAAAAACAATCACATTGCGATTATTTTGACATACTGTGATTGCGATTTAAACGGCCACATTTAAGTATTAAATGCAGTATTTTGTAATCTAAGTGTCTACACCAAATAAAGGAAAAAATATCTCATTAAAAGAATGTTTGGCAATATTTATCACCGTGAAATTATAGAACCAAAGATAAATATTTAAATCATTGACAAACTGTATCATGTATCAAACTAGGAACTTCTGTAGTCCAGATAAGGACCGTGGAGGCCAAGTGTGATTACCATTGTATTTGGGAGCGCCAATTAGTCTGATGTGCACATCTCTGTGGGAGGAAACCGAACTACCTGGAGGAAACCCGCCAAGCACGTGTGTATTTCACCTGTAATACATTTCATTATCATATCGCAATTTTTATGTTTTTTTTTTTCCAATTAGTTGTGCTGCACAAATTTTGATTCTTTTTTTTTAATTAGTCTAATTTCATAGTAAACTGACCATATTCACATAAAGTATTTAACTCACTTAGCAAAGACAATAATGTAAAGATTTTGGATAAATCAGCCTCACATGCTGTATATAATATAAAACATGGATTTAGTAGAGATGGAGAGATTAGCTCCTTAGCTATAGCTAAAGTCTTGACAGCTATTTTAGTAAGTCTTGAATTTTGGGGGCGGGACGAGGGGTAGCTCAGCAGTTAAAGTGTTGGACGACTGATCGGAAGGTTCAAACCCCGGGACCTCCACTGTTGGGCCCTTGAGCAAGGCCCTTAAGTTTCAGCGGCTCAGATGTGTAATGAGATGAATAAATGTAAGTCGGTGTGAATCTAACAAATGCCGTAAATGATTTTTGCTGGTAAGATTTTATTTATTGTTTTAGTGTTTAGGGGTTTCTGAATGTTCTAAAATCTACACCATAAAGCATCCTTGCAGCTTTGGCAGCAACCTTCGTGAAACAAAGGAAAAAATGCATTTTTGTGCAAACTAATTCGCTCTAAATTTGTAACTTAGCACAGACAAATACACACACCTCTGTTTATTGATGCTGTATTGTTTATTTCAAGCAGTCTCGCTTCAGAGCAGGATAACATCGGCACCCAGTATTGAATGTTCTACAATCCTAAAGCTGTTCAAATTAAAAGAATTAACCAAGGCCCTGGCGTGCTCGAAGCCAGAGACCGAGCATGTCAGCCTGTCTCAGGGGTGTACGCTTGAAGGGGAGGGAAACAGTGAGTGATTGGCAGCATATTAAAGGTCTAAATGGTGCCCCCGGCTCTGCTCCGTGCTCTAAATGAGCTCAGCATGCTGTCCTGCCCTTCCAGAAGTAGTTCATGCAGTTGACTGGTTTGGTCGTCACCGTGTTGTCTCTCCTGACGAGCTCCATCCTGCTGCGAGGGGCTTCTTCCATCTGAACGGGTGTGATCTCGT
Source organism: Clarias pachynema (assembly GCA_030014365.1). Classification (NCBI taxonomy): domain Eukaryota; kingdom Metazoa; phylum Chordata; class Actinopteri; order Siluriformes; family Clariidae; genus Clarias; species Clarias pachynema. The sequence continues at coordinate 20,489,687 of JAQMYL010000018.1, forward strand.
TGTTACTGAGCATCCACTGGAGCTCGGGGAGAGTGAGTCTCTCTGGTACCTGAAGAGAAAACACAGCACTGTTTAATACAGAGGATGTGGAAAGTGAAATACACAATACAGTTTGAATGGTACGCTGGCACAAAATACTGTAAGGTAAAGTCAAATCTAAAGATAATTTAGCTAATGCAACTCACATGACATAACATGTAACATACTGTATAACATAAAAACTAGGGCCGGGACTCGATTAAAAAAATAATCTAATTAATTAGAGGCTTTGTAATTAATTAATCGAAATTAATCGCATT
>JAQMYL010000018.1:20490085-20505671 GCA_030014365.1 Clarias pachynema
AATGCGTTAAAAAAATTTAACGCGTTATTTTTGTGTAATTAATTAATCTAAATTAACGCGTTAAAGTCCCGGCCCTAATAAAAACAATAGAAACCTTTAACCCAAAAATCTTTCCATAGGTCTTCACACATTTGACCTAAATTATATTCTTACAGTATCTAGGAACCTCTGTAGTGCAACTAGGGATCGTATTTATTCCCATTTTTACATCCATGGTAGAACCTCCGGTCAACATTCACACGCACTTTAACTCACTATCGGCAATTTGGGAATGACAGTTAGCGTAATCTGCATGCTCCATGCTCACAGACCCCGAGGCGCGAATTGAACCCAAATTCTGGAGGTGCAAGGCGACAATGCCAACCACTAAGTCACCGTGCAGCCTCAAATTATATTATTGCACATCTTTTGTTGAATATCATTGTTTTAATTTTTTAAAAGAAAATACATTTAGAGTGAAACTGTCATGTGTGTATGTATAATATATTTTCAAGAAACTTTCCAAATTGTGCTCAGAACATGTGCATCATAACATCACAGTGTTGTATCAGGGTTTTGTTCAAATTTATATTGATTACAGAATAACTGGATGCAGAGACAAGTTTGCGGCGGCCTTTGATCTCTTGTTATCTGCTTTAGCCCTGTAGTTTGAGTATGAAGTGGAAATATGGTGTGAATTATTATCTTTCCAAATGTTAACAACATTTCAGGTAAATCAGCTAAATGTGGAAGTGGTTCTGTAGAAAGCCAGAGTCTAGAATTGATTATTTTTTTCATTATTACAAAGTAGGAAATCCATGATCACATCACTGAAATCTTGTCTAGCTAGTGATATTTAACTAACAGTTCACAAAAGTGAAAATTGCGTCATAACACATTGTCGAGTCGGCATTAGTGTTAGTGCTAGAGGCGACACGTTGCTGATACTACATTATACTGAACTTTAATTATTAACATTAACATTAAAAGCTGAAATTTTTTTTTTAGCTTTGTTAATTCACTTAAATTCTGAAATATACACGCTTGCTTCATCCCGTTCTTCTTACCTCTTCTCCAAGCGGATAGTTGCGAGCGTCTTCCAGAGCCGAATTCAAAGCCAGATGAGGCCGGCCGCACGATATGACGCCGATGGCTGAGACCAGGCACATGAGGGCAAGAGCGAGACGGAGTGGTGAAGACGACATCTTCGTGGTCTGGTTCAAGCAGCCGGTCCAAGATTTCAAGCTTAATGCTGTCTGTTGCTTGCTCGGTTTCTTGTCCGTCTCTGCTTTCTGGGTCTGATATTTATACTCCTCTGTTCTTCACTTTCACAAATTAAATCATTTTCACTTGAGGAAGTTTTATAACTGGGAGCCCAGAGTTTTGACTTGGTTACTAATCAAATTCCTTACTTTGCCATCAGCTAATAGGTCTTTTACTGCTGCCCAAACAAAGAGTGCTGTCACATCAAGTGCCTCATGTTGTTAAACTGTAAAAGGCATTGCAGTGTTTCTAGAGTGACTGATTTTTCAAGTATCGTATACAAGCATCAGAGTAGTGTAACCTAGAAACAGGTGGTCGTCTCTGGCTGCTTCCTCGCATCCAAAAGAATCCTAATTTCATTTACTCATCTCTCTGGTTATGTTAGTACGTGTCCTGAGTTTCCACCAGCGCACCATCAGGTCAAATCTAAATTTGAGATACCGTGCCGGAATTATATTACGTAATATTTTCTGTAGAAAAAAAACCTATAAATGATCTAAAATTACATTAAAATCTAATTTATTACAGAGATTAAACCAAAATTGATCATATGGTGAGATGTAGAGATTTATTTCACATTTGTGAATCAAGCAATCAAAATGTATTTTTTATTTATATAGCTTTTTTTTTTAATGTCCGTTGATCAAAGTACTTTGCAACCTAGATTTAACAAAGCTTAACTATAAAACATAATGACATCTAGATCAGTCAAGGAAAACAATTTTAAAACATATTCTAAAAATCTTAAGATGGCAAAACAGGGGAAGGAGTCTCCAGTGTCACTGCTTTCTAACAGTAAGTTATACTTTTTTTTGTTTGTTTCATTAACTTGACGAAAAAGCTGCTATAGTGTATGTGATAAGGGGACTTAAGTTGTTTCACTGAACATTATATGTAACTTTTATATTCTGTATATAAAAAGTACAGTAAGTCCGCAATATACTAACAAGATATATTGTAAATTTGCTTAAACCTCTGGGTTTAAGGTATAAATTTAGCCCCTCCCCCCCAAAAAAAACTTTTGTTAATGCAAGACTTAGAAAGCACATGGCACACCAAAAAATAAACGTTTCAGGTCTGCTATTTGAATTGATTATAAGAATCAGAAATCGATTGAATGAATGCCTTTGTTCCCTGGTGGTCCAATAATTGGATACAATAAAGTGCATCTTTCTACTTTTGGACCAGGGAATCCTGAAATGCCTGGATGACCAAGTGATCCAGGCCTGCCTGTAAACACATAGACCAGATAAGATACAGTAAGGATTCCTGTGGCAGTCCTGGGCTTACCTGGTAGTCCATCTGGCCCAGGTAGTCCCTTATGGCCTTTTGTGCCTGGATATCCTATGCCACTTCTAGGATGTGCCACAACACTCTGCTTTCTCACCTATCAAACAAGTATCAGAATTTTACATTACTGGCCAAAAGGCGAATTTTCCATCATGGAACATTTTTTTATCTTTCTTGCCTGGTGGTCCTGCAGGTGGGCCCCTTATGCCTTGATCCCCAGGGTTGCCTTTCTGTCCAGGAATTCCAGGTACTCCATATACTGAGGGACCTGATGGCCCACTTGCCCCTTGCCTTCCTTAAATCCCTGGTAAACCAGTGGGTCCTGGATCTCCCATGGAGCCAAATGTCCAAATATCCTAATGAAAATGATCAATACTGTCTTTTGCTGATGTGCTTACTTGTAGGCCTGCTTTGTCGTTTAGGTTTCTAGTAAGCAAATCATCATTCCACAGCTCAGCATATGCAAATAATTCTAAAAGGAAATGTCTTTTGCGAAGAAGTACCACTTACTGAATCACCCGTGGCCCCAGGTGGTCCCTTAGATCCAGGTTGTCCTGGTGAACCATGGAGACCATCTAGACCGGGAAGGCCTGGTAACCCTGGGAAGCCTTTATCTCCTTTCATTCCAAAGTAATTAGAGCTTCCTCCACCTCCTTTCTCTCCTGGTACACCTTGAAGTCCAGGGGGCCCTGGAGGCCCCTTCAGCCAATGAAGAAGTTTATTAGGACACCTGGACATTTTAAGCAGAATGCTGTCACACAATTCCATCACAATTGGGTGGAGACCAAAATAACCAGGATGAAAGCGCTTCAACACCACTTCAGGACGTGAACCAAACAGGGTTTATATTTTGAATTGTAGAAAGAAATGCAACCTGGCATGTAACCTGAGGGCATAAGGAATCTCACTGAGTGCAGTAGAGGTTTAACGTTCTCTTCAATTCGTCATTTTGGGCTGACAAACATGAAAGCATCATTTTAATCACCAGAAACACATTTTCTTAAATCCATGGTTTAGAGTAAATAAATCTGGGGGAAACTTATTTCTATATTATGTGGATAAGAATAAATAGCTTAGCTTTCTTAAAAGCTTTCCTTGACGTATGATTTCCAAGTGGTGGAAGAAATTAATCTTGTCAGGCAAAGCTGTGCTGTGCAAGAAACCTTATTTTAAATTTGTGTTTTGCCAGCAAGCAAAAATGTCAGAAAAGATCATGGCTTAGACATTCAGTATACAGCTTGTTGTTGTTGTTTTTTTTATTATTTACAAATGTTGCTATGGACAGAAAACCTAAAACAAGAGGAATTAAAATCTGTCACTGGATCACCAGCTTTCAAACAGACAGGCAGCAGCTAGTGAGACCGGGGAAATTCATGTCCAACAGCCACACCACCAATACTGGAGCCCCTCAGGGATGCGTACTCTCCCCACTTCTCTTCTCCCTCTGCACCAATGACTGCACCTCTACAGACCCCACTGTCAAGCTCCTGAAATTTGCAGATGACACTACAATCATCGGCCTCATCCAGGACGGTGACGAGTCTGCATACAGAAGCGAGGTCGAGCAGCTGGCTGCCTGGTGCAGTCACAACAACCTGGAGCTGAACAGAAAGAAAGAAAGAAATGAAGGAAGAAAGAAACACACGCACAGGTTGCACATCATGGAAAAATTTAGGAAAGGAGGGCTAGAGTAAAATTATCGGCAAACCTGGAGCTCCAAGGAAACCTGGGCTTCCAATAGCTCCCTGTAAATACACACACACACACACACACACACATGCGCATTGAGCTGATGTAAACTATTCCAAACCAATCTTTTTCTAATTTTCATTTAAACCGACAGAGACTAATTAATAATAATAATAATAATAATAATAATAGTTTAAAGTCTCCTTTCAGTCCTCGGTCACCAACAGGACCAGCGTTTCCCTCAAAAAGAAAAGAAAATCATTTTAATCGTCTCCATACAGAACAACATTATTTAACATGTTTTATGGCAGGTCAAGTGGAGCTTCTACTTCCAAGTAGACAGTTACTGTAGGTAAATATCGTTCTAGAAAACAAAAATAGAAATAAAATTTAAGAAATGTTTTGACCCTCGACTCCTGCATGACGCGGTAATCCAGGAGCCCCAGCTTGGCCTGGATATCCTTTTACCCCCTGCAGGAAATCACACACTGAGACAAGAGACTGACGACATGTTTGTAAAATGTGCTTAACATCTTAAATGTTCTTATTTTTATACACAGGTCTACAGGTCAGACTCTCAGGGTTGCTCATGTGAAGGACCTCTTTGGCTTTATTCATGTGAAATTTCTAGCACAAATCCAGTTTTATGGAAATGGTCCACCTTGGTCCAGAGTAGCTCCAGAGGCTTTCAGAAGTGTGTGGGAGCTCAGTGGTTAAACATTGTTTTGACTAAGCAGCACCACAGGGCCACAGCTGGGCCCTTGAGCAAGGCCCTTAACTTTCTGCTGCTCAGGTGTATAAACGAGATGCATATAATTTGATCTGGTTACATGGATCATTAGAGTACTGTAAAATGTCGAACTTATGTAAAGAAGAATTGAAGCTTTACTTGTGGCTCAGGTTGGCCCAACACTTAACTAGTTTCATGTTTCATGTTTTATTGTCATATGCACAGTAAAGAAACATGAATGCCTTGAAAAAATACAACTAAAAATGAGGATAAAATAGAGTAAAATTAAAAAATAAATATAGGAATAAAAGGAATAGATATAAAAAGACATATTAAACATTTGAATGTAATTAAATTATAAGTATAAGATAATATCAAAATATAAAAATTTATATAACTTGTATACTTTATGTCCACTTTTTCCTTAAATTTGTTGTGCAGGATGTCCCAAAAGTCTCCGTACACGCATAGAGGAGCCAGTATCATGTCAGTTGTGCCTCCGTCAGTAGATCTTTTGTTGTTCTGCAACACTTCCAGTTTTTATTTGAACATTTGTCAATAAGTTTAGCAGCAGTGTCGAACCACTTTTCCTAGTAAATTCGCAACCTTGCAACAGCTTCCTGATTCCTGAGCACAGTGGCTTAGTGATTAGGTCTGAAGCACCTCCAGAGTCTGGGTTCGATTTCCACCATGGGGTCTGTGTGCGTGGAGTTTGCATGTTCTCCCCGTACTTGGTGGGTTTCCTACAGGTACTTCGGTTTCCTGCCAAGACATGCAGATTAGACTAATTAGCGTTCCGAAATACCTGTAGTGTATAAATAGCGTGTGAATTCTGACCAGAGGTACGACCATGGTCATAAAATGGGAATAAATACAACAGTAACCACCACTGGCCTCCACGGCCCCTAGTTGTCTAGAGGTTCCTCGATGGATGGATGGTTTTTTTTCCAGTATTGAAATGTAGAATGATGTGACCACTAGATGTCACTATTTCACACATCACAGTTTAAACTAATTATCTCCAGGAGGGGGCGACATTTCACTCTCACAAGAGAAAAAGGTTAAGGATCTAAGGAGAAGAGGGGTGGTGGGGGAAGCAGGGACTGATGGACCTCCAGGGGACAGGGTGAAACAGAAAGACATTTTTTTGACAGAATGAACATTTGAATAAAGGAGACGAGAGCGATCAGTGATGCTTATATCTGTAAAGTCATGATGAAACAAGGGATTGGAATGAATGTGAAGGCGTAGTTTCTACAATAAGATTTAAATGTTTCTATTATGTCCAATAAAAATGTGTTTAATTATATACAAATTTTAGAATAACATTTTAGGAAAATATGTGCTTCGCTTTATTGCCCTGATAGAATTAATGAGTTCTTTAGTTTCTGGTTTCTGTTTAGAAGTTTTTTATCCGGGCCAGAAATAAGCCCCGCCCCAAACCAAACCTCAAGAGATGCTCATTTCTTATCTCTCATCTTTCAGCTTCAGTAGTAAATCCAATTCAAACAAATCAATGCAAACGAAGTCTGATCAGCCGGAGCTTGTCAAGATTATCAGTGCAAATGAAACAGCAGAGGGGAATAAAAGTTACAAATGTGTCTTTTTTAAGAAGGGAATCACTGGTTTTCCTGATTTTCTCTTAACATACCCGACTCATAAAACGTAATAAAATATCATTACAATAATCAGAACTTTTCAAGGTTTTATTGTCTCCTTCTGGTAAATGTTGTACAAAATAAACCTGACTTTAGTGCATCGCACTCAGCTTCCCGCATTCTGTGTCAATATCAGCGACATGTTGGTGACGGAGGGCTTCCTGGGCTACATGCGGCACTAATGGTACTCAGGGGGACAAAGGTGTCCCTGGGAAGCCTGGCTTTGACGGAACACCTGGACAGCATGTGAGAGTTTTATATTTGTCTTTTCTTACGTATATGTTAATAATTAACATAAATTTTGATTTGTAAATCGATGAAATGTAAGACATGTAAGACACTTATAGTGAGCTGAGTGTGTTGTCCACATGTTATTTTTACACTTTCCTCATTTCATATTTTGAGCCAGAAATTCATCCTACAAAGTAATTATTTCTAATTCTGATCAGCTTCTCTGTGAATTTATTTGAAATATGTGTGTGGTTTTTTAATTTTATTTAATATGATAAATATGAGGAACAGAACTTTGGTCTACAAGGAACCCTTATGGTATCCAAAGAACTCTTTAAAGAACATTTCTTTAAATATTGAGAATTTTTCAGTATCATTATGAAGTGCATTTTTTAAATTCTAGAAATGTGAAAAGAGTTAAGTGTTTCTTTTCCATGTTTTTCATTGCTACTTTGCAATGTTACTTCACGTTATACAAGTTTGTGTATATACATATACAATATATACTGTATACACACACACATACTTTTAATATACGTACTTTTAATACCTTACTCAGTCACAAATCCTTTCTACAGTAATTGTACAGACACAATTTGACCACTAAGTGGCACTACAGAAAAAGTAAAGAGAACAACTCTAAAGCCGTGGTCCTCAATCTTCTCCACAAGAGCCAGAACTTGATTCCACTGGTTTATTCTGCACTAAGGTCGAACACGTCCCATAGCTGAAACCCTAACCGAGCATAAACTCAGGAACAATCATGAAAACAATGTCCCAGGGCACAAGCACCCACACTCATTTACACACCATAGGCAATTTGGAAAGAAATAATTATATTTAGATAGATAAATGGAATGGTAGAATTAGTAATTGTAGTAGTATTAGTATTGGTAAAAGTAATGCTAGAAATAGTTGCTGTTTTTTTATTGTAACGGTAGTATTTGTAATGCTTGTAATGCTTATTTTTAAAGTAATGTTATTAGTAGGAGCATTAGTAGTGATAGTAGCTGTAGCAATAATAATGTTAAAAGTAATAGTAGTAGTAGAAGTAACAGAAATGGTAAAAGTAAGTTTAATAATAATATATATATATATACACAGTATCTATAACAATACACAGTATATATAACAATATACATATATATATTATTATTATTATTATTATTATTATTATTATTATTATTATTATTATTATTAGTATTATTTACTGTTGGAGGAAACCCACCAAGCACAGAGAGAACATGTGTGAATTATTACTCTGTATAGTGTATTTAGGAGGCATTGGTGGCTCAGGTGGTTGAGGCTCTGAGTTGCTGATGGATGGTTTGTGCATTTGAGTTTCACCCTTGTTGGGCCCCTGGGCAAAGGCCCTTACAAAATCACTTTGCTGTTGCCAGTTCCAATGCTTGAACAAAAAATAAGGGAATTGGGCATCGGACTAGGAACCTTCCCCCTCTCGATCACCCTAACAACCATTAGGTGCTTGTTGAAACATTTTCAATGTAATTATTTACAATTATTATTCTGTATTTTATTTTGTTTTGGTCTGTTGTGCATCTTTTTTTAAAGACCTATTCAACCTTATGAATGTTTTGAGCCTCTAAGGATTTTCAAATAATCATGAAATAAGACTATAATAAAATGCCCCTTGGGACTATAAAGGTACAGATCAATGTGATCAATATGATGCGGACACATAAATGTTTTTTTTTTTTTTTGCTTTTGTTTCTATCTTTCGAACCGTGGATGCCTTTAAAGTGAAAGCATCTCAGATGATTACCCTAATTGATGAAAATTTACATCAAGTGCATAAAAGTCACATGGTCTTTCATTCTAATCTCTTGTGTGAACTCTACCCGTGATTAAAAAGTCTTCAGTACCACTTTACCTCTATTTTTTGCAGAATCTGTTACTTTTTGCTTGCATAATTTTTTAAAATCTGTATCAGCTGTGGTTCTTCCTCAAATATTATAACGAGCCCTAATCACATGACAGAGTACGCCTTTCGAAAACGCTTGTGAAAAAATCTACATAGCGAAGGCTTCCAGGCATTTTATTTCAACACATTTACTGTATTTTTTTTTTCTATAGCTTGCATACAGGAAGTCGTATAAACACAGACAATGAACGCGTTGCAGCAACACAATGGAATGCAATAGTTTGGAGAAAAAATTCACTTAGCCCAAACGTAATCATAAACAGGTTTGGTGTCTGCTGTTCACTCCGTTAGTTTAGCACTGGAGGTACGAGGAGGGTCGTTAGAGCGTATATCTAAAAGGCCTCTTCTGCTTTCCTCATGCTCTCGGGATGTACGATGAGCACTCGATTATCCTCAAACTTGATTTGATGCACAGCGTGTCTCGCTTTTCCGAGATGCATGAAGGAGCTGAAAAACTTTAAGAGCTTTAATAAGAGATAAACTGATTCTGAAATCAATACTAATTGAAACAGTCAGGGAGTGTCGAGATGCTTAAGCAGATCTAACAGAGACGTTTAAAGTGATTCTCTGACACGCTCTCTCGCTATGACGGCAAAGTCCTAAACACGATACTGAAACATTTTCGGCTGTTCCTGGAAATAAAACATTATAATTGTCTAAGTGAGAGGAGATTAAAGCATTAGCCATCTTATTAGCTCATACTGTTAGCTCAGGCTAAGTGAATAATGACAGCTTGGCGACATTATAATGTAAAAGTTAAAGCTGAAAAATGACTTCGGAACAATTTGTCTCCTGGTCCAGCCAGTTGGTCCTGGTCTTTCTTTCTTGCTTTTTCTATTTTTCTTGTCTTGACATGACACGTCATTAGATATGTTAATATAATATATAATACTAGCGTAAGTATGTGACATTGATAAGAAAAGAGTTTGTAGAAATAGTTAAAAGGCTAACATCTAACTTAGCTTTCTTTAACTCTGGAGAAGGGATAGGTTAGCCGTTGGTGTTTAGCAGTTAGTGTCTAACCACTAAAGACTAACCCAGCTTTAGGTCTTAGAAAGGGCTAAGTTCTTATTGGTTAATGTAATGGTTAACCCCTAATGGCCATTTTCAGACCTTAGTTGTTTTGAACTTTTATCACTCACTCACCTTCTACACCGCTTTATCCTGTATTCAGGGTCGCGGGGGGCCTGGAGCCTATCCCAGGAGGCTTAGGTCTCGAGGCAGGATACACCCTGGACAGGGTGCCAATCCACCGCAGGGCACACACTCATACACACACTACGGGCAATTTGCCTAACCTACATATCTTTGGACTGTGGGAGAAAACCGGAGTACCCGGAGGAAACCCACCAAGCACAGGGAGAACATGCAAACTCCACACACACAGAGATAGGAATCGAGCCTGGCCGGGAATCGAACCCGGACCCTGGAGGTGCAAGGCGACAGTGCTAACCACTACACCGCTGAACTTTTACATTGCTATGTATTATTGAATTTGAAGTTGATTTGTTTGAATTATTATTATAATGCATTGTATTATAATAAACACTTGTGGGAAAACTTTAAAAACCAGTGGAGAACGCTTAGTATGATCCTGAACATCTGGTTAATGTATTTCGACTGACCAGAAACAGCTCATTTAAAGCTACAGACACTGAAACAGTGTGTTTGATAAAGGAGTGAAACAAAAAGGAAAATCAAGAAATCAAAATTTCAGCTGGAACAGACACATTAACAGACATGTTTTGGAGACCTCTAAGACTTATTTTAACTTGTTTTAGAAATAGTATAATAAGTGACAATTGAGTTAAAAGCCAGAGTTGATATGTTATTGAAAAAAAGGTTACTTTCTTATTAATGCAGTAAAAATGGCAAAGATTTACCCTCAATAATAAGCACTTTGAATGAATATTGAGCTTCACAGAATTCTGTCTACAGTATGCCTCAGGGAGATCCTGGAAAACCTGGGCCACCAGGTCCTCCAGTTACCCCTGGACCTGAGGATTTTGCTAAAGGAGAAAAGGAAGTCCTGATGTTATGAACTCAACATAAGCAAAATTTAAACAAACAAATAATGGAATCAATATTATATTTCACTTGATTTTTAAAAAATTATTACAGGGAGAAAAGGGTGAAGTGGGACTCTGTGGACAAGACGGACCAGATGTCAGTTTGCATAAGTGTGTGTTTTGGTGTGTGCAGTTTGTTACGTGTGTGTCAGACTGAAAGGCTCAATGGATTTTTCTCATAGGAAAATGGGTATCAAGGACCAAAAGTATACAAAGGTTCCCCAGGTCCCATAGGGCCTAAAGGTTACCCAGGGCTGCAAGGTCCTCAAGGCTCAAGGGAGCTGCCAGGAGAACCCTGGAATTCCCTGGACCACCAGGTCTTCCTGGTATGACTATACAGTACACACTTCTTCTGAGACAAATTCTAATTAGCTAATTCTAATTCTAACTGTCTTTTGGCCCCTGACATTTCACTGGTCTGTTCTCAATTGTGTTCACCTGTTTAATTTTGTTTAATTTGTTAAATTTTACCCTACTGTATCTATGTCCTCTGATGAAGTCTTGACAGTTGTAATGTTGTTTAATTTCCTGTGTATTCTGGTTTTGATTCCTGTTGTTAATCATGTGTTGCTCTGTAACAGACAAATGGTTTGCTCCGAGCAAAGCTCAAAAGCTCAGACTTAGCGAACTCAAGTCTGTCCTGCCAGTTATAGCCAATGAACTCAGAGTCTGTAGAAATGTAAACTTTAGACATAAAGGAAACTGAGTTCACGTAGGATTGTAGGCCTGTGAATACAAGTGTGGACAATTTTTGGTATTGGCTTCTCACTAAATAAATATAAATCATATAACTTTAAATACAAGCCTTTATTTGTAACTGTTATTTTCACTATGTCCACCTGGACCTCCAGGGTTAGCAGTTTCCGGAGATCCAGGAGATAAAGGACTACCAGGACTAGCAGGGAAAGATGGTGCTAGAGGTCCAGTTGGATACCCAGGGGATACTGGCTTTCCTGGACCACCAGGACTCAAAGTCAGACTGTGTTATCATAGACATGCCAATACAAGACCATATACATGTAGTATTCATGACTAGTGAAATCTGTTCAAGGTTTTATTTTAATTCCTCCAACAGGGCAAAAAGGGCTTCGTGGTTTAATGGGTTTGCCAGGATCAGAAGGTTTTAATGGAGGAGATGGACTAACAGGGTTTAAAGGTGAAAAAGACATCATGGGGGACAGGGGTAAGTCCTCACAACCATGTTAGCATATGATACAGTATATGTGAAGCTTTTATGTTTTATTCACTGACATTTGCATATTAGGACCAATTGGAGCTGACAATTAAAATAAATTCACATAATTAAAAATATAAAAAATGAATACCCTTTAAAAGCTTGCATTTTCTCAGTAATTTTGGTATGTGTTATGTTCTGGTCAAAATTCTAGGTTCCCAAGGTCATAGTTGTAGAGTGTTTCCACCCTCTCAAATTCGCCCTCCTAGTGGGATACCAGGACGATCGGGAGCACCAGGACCTCCAGGATCCTCAGGAGTAGATGGACCCCCTGGAAATCCAGGACCCACTGGTAAGGTCCGATGTCTTCACCTAAACCCATTACATGACCAGTGCAGAGTGTGAAGAATACAGAAAAACAGTAAAAACTCGTCTTTACATCGTGACCTCTTTAGGTTCCAAGGGTCTACCAGGCCCTCATGGGTTACCGCGCAAACCAGGAGCTGTAGGCTTTCCAGGCCCACATGGAGATGCTGGAGATCATGGGCAAGATGGTTTTGTAGGGGCACAAGGTATCAGTGTAGCAGAGAGCCATCAGTAAGGTCCTTCAGTTGGTATCACCACATTGTCTCACTCGATAATAGTTCACCTTCTCTTTTCTAGGACCACCAGGGCCCCAGGGTGAGCCAGGTTTCCGAGTGGTTATAGTCTTCTTTATTTGGAGAGCCAGGAGAAAGCTTACACACAAGACTTGTTGTAGGATTTTTGCGTCACTGTCGGAACAAATCTTTATAATCTTACCATATTTATATGTGACCCATCACATCAAGTCAGGTATTAAGCTGCAGAGGTTTGTTTTGCACTTTGGCCAACTGTGTGCAATAATTGAAATAGATATGTTTAATTTCGGCAAAATCTGTTGATAAATCTCTTATCTTCCTGATCCTTTAAAAGAATTGAGAGCGTTGTAATCGCAAACACTGTTTTAAAGCAATTTAATGGAAGCTATCCACGCTGGTTACTCTAGTTGTGATAGAAACTAGTGTGGTTTTCTCACTATAAAACCACACTTTTGGCAAAATTATTTTAAGTGAGAGCAGGGAAATTATGGTGTGAAAATGAGGCAGGTGTCAAAAAATAAAGTTTAGTCCATCCCATTAGAAGAGCTACTGTAGCTCAAATAGCTGATAAGACAAATGCTGATTGCGATAAAAAGGGTGTCAGAACACATACAGTAGAACATCACAGTTTGTCACGCAGACTGAGCAGGGTGCCCATGCTGACCCGCCAAAATGTCCTACAATACGCATGTGAACATCAGAACTGGACCATGGAGCAATGGAAGAAGGTGGCCTGGTCAGTGTGATGCTCTGGGCAATGTTCTGCTAGGAATACTTGCGTCATGGCATTCATATGGATGTTACGTTGATACTGTATGTACTCTACACCCTACCTAAACATTGTTGCTGACCAAGTACAACCCTTTATGTAAACGGTATTCTTTCAGCAGAATAATTGGCTTCCAAATTCAGACCTCAATACAATCGAGCACCTGTGGGGTGTACTGGAAGAAAGTCTGGTCTATGGAGGCCCCACCTTATAACTTACAGGATCTGCTATTGATGGCTTGGTGCCAAATACCATCTCAGAACTTCAGAGGTCTAGTGGAGTCCCTGCCTCGATGGGCCAGGGCTGCTTTGGCAGCAAAAGGAAGAGCAACTTAATATTATGCACTTATGCATTTAAAGGTCAACTGAGTAAAATCATATAATTGTTTATTAAAAAAAATCTACATTTCTACAATTCTATCGTGAGCATTGATTTCTGCTCCCTCTCTCTGGGTTTAGGCCGAGCCGGCTCCTGTCTACGTGTTTTCAGCACAATGTCCTTCTCCTACTGTAACTCTGCCGCTTGTCACTATGCCAGTCGCAATGACAAATCCTACTGGTTGAGCACCAATAACCCTTGATGTCCATGATGCCTGTATCGTGTGGTGAGATTTACCAGTATGGCAGCCGCTGTGTTGGTTGTGAAGCTCCAGCTCCAGCTGTGGAAGTCCACAGCCAGGACACCAGTGTGCCCAGCTGTCCAATTGGATTTAGCAGTCTATGGATTGGCTACTCATTGCTCATGGTGAGTGTGTCCTTGATGATCATATGTACTCATATTGCTGCATCTGTTAGCCCCAAATGAAAGAAAGAAATGAAGAGCTTGTGGAGGGAACTTTTTTTTATTTATTTATTTTGCCAAATTGCTGAAAGTCTAGTTGGTTGACTTTCCTCTGATAAGGTCCAAGACAAATCAGGTCACCTTTAAAGCACTTCATTTCCATGTGGTCCTTATGGCGTAATTGTAATTTGGACATACTGGTTCATATCGGCCTAATTTGTTAATAACGTTAAATTCATGCGACCAAAACAATGTATTGGTGCTGATTTTATATTGTTTTTTTTATGTTATACATACAATACAGAAAATGCGTGTACCAAGGAAGCTACATCTGAAGTTTATGCAACTTGGACCAATTTTGCTTCCCTACAAATTTCAAGCTGCTAACTTCGGCCGTTTTGGAGAGATGATTTTATACAGTAAGTGCCCCAAAAATGGCCATTTTTCAACATTATACTGTCTCATTTCAAACAATAATCGTTTTAAAAGTTACGGACACTACATAAAAGGGCATGAAATTGTATTTAGCAAATGTGTTTTTTATTTTATCTGATAAAAATATAAATGTGTATGCATAATAGCCAAAAAACAAAGCATGGATCAGTATATAAGAACCATTAAGTATTATGACAAATTGTGTTATATGATCCTACCTGAAAATTAACTTTTTCACCTAGGTGAGACACTTTTTAGCCAGTAGCATCCTCTTGTTTGTATTGTATTGCATTCCATGATTATTCTTGCTTGTATACGATACATGTTTATATGCTGTACAGTAAATACTGTAAGTGCTTATGCGTATTTGCTATCTCAGCACACTGGCTCAGGAGATGGACCGGTGGTGGACAGTCTCTTACTTCGTCCAGGAGCTGTCTGAAGGACTTCAGGACTCAGCCGTTTGTGGAGTGCCAGGGTCCAGGTGGAACATGCCATTTTTTTTTCTTTGTCAATGTCTACAGCTTCTGGTTGACCAGGGTGAGTCTCGAGGAGGAGCGTGGCTTAGCACCACAGTCTCGCACTCTGAAGACATGTTTTTTAATTTGTAATTTCTTGTAATGAGTGAATATTAGCAGTTTGACTTTCTAAGTAGTTGAGAAGAAAAACAACGTTCGTTTTTTAAGTGCTGTAAAATTTACATCTCACTTCTGGTTCACTTACAAGTTACTTGTATTTATGTATTTCTTAATACAGAGGAAATGTGAAACTTTAGAAAAACATTTAGGAAAAAAGTTTTTGTCCCTTCAGGCTTGCTCTATGATTTTGTTATTGTTTTTGTAGTTGATGATGATTATTAATAACCTAATTAATGTGTTTTAAGTAGGGTTGTTCCGATTCCGATACTGGTATCGGAAATGCTGCCGATACCACAAAAAAATCTGGCATCGGAATCGG
>JAQMYL010000018.1:20529985-20544541 GCA_030014365.1 Clarias pachynema
AGGACAGAAATATACAATGTTACGCGTTTCTGGATTTTTAAAGCCAAAATGAAAAATTTTAATATCATCAGAGATATAAAAATCTAAAGTGTTTTTTTCTTTTTCTTTTTTAGTTTTAATTTCTGGGAATTTTTTTGCCTTTTTGCAGAGAAAAAATTTAAATCTGTAAATATCATGATTATTTTCTTTCTCAATATAAAATTTTGCTAATTGCTAAACTTGCAAATTAAATACGACTAAAATGTAAAAATTATTTCACTTTCTAAATAAATAAAAATAGTTGTTTTTACTTAATCAATTGTTTTATTTAATGATTGCTAAAGATCATTGTGGAACTAAAAAAACAATGTTTGGGTTTAGTTCTGTATGCCGTACTATACAGGTTTAATGTGAAATAAATAAATAAATAAATAAAAACAGTTATCACGCATTGCATCATAATACATCTTTTTTTTTGTTTGAAAAACAAGGGGAAAAAAACAAACTGAAAAAAAAAAATTTTAAGCAAAAAAATGTACGCATAGTTTTAAAATATTAAAAATTTTAAAATAATAAAATAATTAAAATGACTAACATTGATATGGTATAAATAATTATTTTAAAAATATGTTTCAATTATTATTATCATCATTATTTACAAAAAAAAAAAAAAACATTTTTGACATAACAAGGAAATTCCTGAATAAAAGTGTCTTTAAACCAGTTTTATGCTGAGAAATTAAATATAATTAAATACTATAAAAGGTATGTAAATCAATTATAATCACTAAAGCAACAAGTACAAAGTGTGTGAATCTAAACCCAGATGTTTCTCCCAGAGGACCGGTCATCACGAGGTTGTGAAGTTGTTGCCTGGAGTACTTACAGAGCAGCCGGGTCCCTGCAGGCCGTGCCTCGCACCTGTTCAGGTGAACCCTGCGCAGTCGAGCACACCAGGACGAAGCCTCGCTGAAATCCTGAGAATCCGACTCCGGTCCTGCGCCGAGCTCGCTGGCCATCGTACACGTCCCAGAGGACTCCTGGTTCACTGCAGGCTGCAGGAGAGGGAGCGCTGCGGGCTCGAGGACTGTGGGCTCCTTAAACCTGCATGAGACTTAATCCAAGTCCAAGAAACGGTCAGAAGAGCGAGGCTGAGCAGGGAATCATCGTCATGGTGACGAGGTGCGAGCGTCCTCCAGCTTCTTCATCTTCACCAGAACCCAGGCTCAAAAATCAAAAGTGGAGAAAGATTTATCCGAGAGAACCGTGGACCCTCCTGATCATATCCTCACGCGGGCATCATCTCACCCAAGTGCTGCTCCGCTCCCATGTGTGTGTGTGTGTGTGTGTGTGTGAGAGTGTGTGTGAGCGAGAGCGGATGCCACGGCAGATTAACTCAGGCACCAAAACACAGAAAAAAACACGCCTCCTCATCCCTCCTCTCTCTCTCTCTCTCTCTCTCCTCTCCACTCACTCAGTGTTTACACTCTCAGCTCTCAGCACCACGGACAGCTCCACAGCCTGTAGTAAAAAAGGCGGGTCGAGTGCATGTCAATCAAAGGGCGAGGGGGCGTGACATGTTGGCCGTGATGACCGCCAGTGTGTGACCTCATTACCCTGTTTGGTCCAGCGCCTTTCACCGTGGCAACGGGACGAGCCACTCCCAGGGTTCTCATCCAGGAAACATGACAACAACAAAACAACAACAACAACAACAACACACACAAACTAAAACAGAAGCTCTTGTTGGCATTAGTTGTCTGACATTATCAACAATTTTAAGTTTAATTCTGAATCTTTCAATAAAACAGGAGGTGAAATAAAAAGTAAGAAAGCTTTCTAACAAAAAGAAAGAAAAGAAAAACAAATGCAAATAAAAATGAGTGGTAGAGTGTGTGAGATTCTTATTTAGTTTTTGTTTTTACAAGGGGAAAGTGGACAGGAGTGTGTTCTTGTGGATTAACACCACTGACACAAAGGGATAAAGAGGGGAGACGATCTGTTGTTTTTCCTCTCACATGTTCCCTCTCACCCCCCCCCCCCTCTCACCCCCTTCCCCCCTCCCTCTCTCTCTCTCTCTCTCTCTGAGCTTCTGGGTCCTGAACAAGCATCCAGCAGGGAGGAGGCGGAGCAGGATGATGACGATGTCACTGGCAAAAACAGCCAAATGTATCTGTTTACACACAAAGAGTGAGGCGACAACACACACACACACACACACATACACACATGAGAGTTTGACCTCCAGTTCAGTACTCAGTCTGAATCTACTTTATACTATTGAATGTAACGGTTATTGATTATAGATTATTTGTGTAAACTATCACATCCTATAGATTTATTCCCCTTGTTATTACATCGTTTTACATTTATTGAATAAAATGTTATTCTTTGTATTTATTAATTGTCGCTCCTTCTCCAGCCTCCGTCCTGAAGGTGTCAGGAAAAGTTACAGTTCTATGTTTACCTCTGACTGACGCTGGAGACTCCTTCCATACTGTAAATAAACGTCTCCTTATAGAAAACTTCACCATGTCACAGATTTGACACTTTTCTTTGTAACGCAGTTGTGAGCTGATGTTTCTCTGGATTTCTATAGAACATGAGAACGGCTCATAGTCTGTAGTTCTTAAAGCTCAGAGCATTTTAGTCATTTTTTAATGTTTTGCTTTTTTGTAATAAACACATACAGGGATGACGATTGTGCAGTATAGAGTGACCTGTTTTATCCTTCTTTCAGCACAACCTATAGGCAACATGATGAACTAAATTTTGCTTCATTTTAACCAACTATACAAACATGACTGAGCAAAAAATTTTTAAAAAGGGGTCATATAGACAAAGAAATAGTTTAGATACAGTATGTACACGTGATCACATGTTTGTATGGTTGTTTTTGGTTGTTCCTATGACCCAAAAATAAATAAATAAATAAATAAATAAATAAAATACTCATTTTTATTAATTAACACTTTTGCGATGTTATTCCCATGTTTCGGTAGTGTGTGTGTGTGCGTGTGTGTGTGTGTGTGTGTGTGTGTGTGTGTAAATCTAGCAATTTATTCATTATATCATTATAATGAAAATCATTATGTATAAACAGTATTTTTCCTCTTTCATCCTCTGCAGGACCTCTGGGGGTTTTGCTGTGGTGTTTAACACTAGGACGTTAGCGGTGGATCCTTCGGGTGCTGTGGGTTGTGGGGTGGAGCCTCTGTGGAGTCGACTTGTTTGTCTGGTCGCTTGATTGGATTGCGATCTGGGGAGTCACGGTCAGAACTGACTTTTTGTGCTGCAGTGGCTTTTCTGTGATGATCCTGCCATGGTGGTGGTGTTAATGTTATAGTTGATCAGCGTAAGTCTGCGATAGTGTCAGAGCTGCTGTTCTTGCGAGGTCATTTATATAGAAAGAAGACACCTTGATGGAAGGAGTCTCCAGTATTAACACCTTTTTTTCAATATGATTAGCTCACTGGCTGCGTTCGCTGCCTTTCAATCCAAATCAAAGATGAAAAAAATCTCTTTCACGTTCGGATTCCTGGATGCAGTTTTTCTCGGGATTCAAAATGCCCAGCTGAATATTTTAGACGCCAGACTGTCATTAAACGTTCACGGCCTCTCAGTCCAAAGTGGGACAGCAGCTCCAAAGCCACGAATTCCCAAATAAATAAATAAATAAATAAATAAATAAAAACCTTCCACTGAAGTGACAGTAATAATTTCTTGTGCTAAATATCATCTTCCAGAAGGTGTCAGAATAACTGTGAAAACAACCTCACACACACACACACACACACACACACACACACACACACTCAGACATGAACATACGCTCAGCCCACGGCAGCGAGATCACAAAAATACGAGAGCGTGAACCGTAATCTTCTAAAGACGGAGCTGATTGAAGTGATGGTTTAACCCCTAAGCCCTTAAAGCCACCTTTCAGTGACATGAATGATGTGAATGTCACTGCACTCACACACACACACACACACACACACACACACAACATGACAGTTACCCAGAGGTAACAGAAGGGTGGATGTGATCTGAAATGAGTGTGGAGGCGAATATAAGTGATGACCATGTGACTGTGTGTGTGTGTGTGTGTGTGTGTGTGTGTGTGTGTGTGTGTGTGTGTGTGAATATGTGTTGGATACAACAGAAAGTATAATACATTATGATTAGAATGCATGGCTAATGTTTTATAACCCTCCCTCCAGAAACACTGTATCACTGTGTCACTTGTGCTTGTTGAATAAATAATGATGACGATGATGATGATGATGAGCATAACTAATGACACCCCAGTGATGTCAGATTCTGGAATCTGATTGGTCAGATTCCCTTGATTGTCCTTGGTTTATATTAATCCCTTGTTTCTACAGAACAGTAAACAATCATTTACGTGGACCTGTGTGGAGTGACGGAGTGAGTGTTGATTGTTTTCCTACTATCGCACAACTTGGTGGAGTCCATGATCAAATCCTTATCCAGCATGACAACGCTCCAGTGAGATCCACCAAGCGAGCTCTGTGAAGACATGGTGTGTTAAAGCTGGACTCTAAGAACTCCAAGAAGAAATCTTACACTGATCATTATGATTATAATAACATTATGACCACCCACAAAGGGCCAAATTGTGATGCTAGAGGACTGAAAAAGTGATTCAAGGACGGGAAAATAGTCGTGGATCACCAAAGCTCACTGATACACTTGGAAAGCGAGCGTTGCCCTGCGTAGTTCAATCCAATAGATCACATTGTTGAAAAGGTTAATGCTGGTTGTGATATAAAGGTATAAGAACACACAGTGCATCACTATTGTGGTAGCCAAAGTTAGGCAAATGGTCATAATGTCATGATTATTTGTGAATTTGCGCCATCTGCTGGCTCTTTCAGGTATGACCACATACACAGTCATACACAGTACGATATGCAGTGAAATGCTTAAACGACGCCTGTGACCTTAAAATGTAAAAACAGTTAACAAAACAGAAAATATAAAGATGAATTTACATGGAAATAAGTGGAAATGACCAGGAAGTGTGCAAATATGCATGTGTGTGTAGATGTCCATGGTCCATAAATGTCCATAATCTGTGCAAAAGTGCAAAAACAGTATACACAGACACCCTTCCCTGTCCTAGTCCCAACATTAAAAAAAAAAATTCAATGGGAAAAAAAAAAAGGCATATATTAAAGAAGAACAAGAAAATATGTGAACTTGTTCCCGCCCGGTTTCGAACCGAGGACCTTTCGCGTGTTAGGCGAACGTGATAACCACTACACTACGGGAACTGAGCTGCGCAATGCGTTGAATTTAACCTACTTAAACCAGTCGAACATGACTGCTCCAACCGCTGTAATTACTCTCATATAACCATAATATAACATATTATTCGGCTTTGTATATACAGTACATACGGTACTAACTAGCCACTAGTTTAGCTACATACACTGGTGTTTGGAACGCACTAAAAAAGGCGACCGGGTTTCTGCGCACTAGGTAGGCGCCCTAAATAGAGCGCGGATTGGAGCGCGGCCCCCAGCAGGTCGCGTGCATGCGTGGATGAGAGGAGTGAACCTGCCCTCACACACACACACACACACACACACCATCATCAGGAATGTACACGGATTATTAACCTGAGGAAAATATTCAGACCGACCTGCTGATCTAGTTTGTAAAATAATAATCCGGATTAGTGAAGAAATGTAAAATCGAAAGCACAGAGAGGAGAGACAGTCGAGCTAGCAGGTAATTAATTCACCTCAATAACGAGGAGATTTAACACTAATGTTCAGGTATAAATGATGGGATGTTGATCATTAAATTCATAATAATAATAATATTAATACAATTTTTAATAATATGTCATATAAGTCAAAAATATTTAGCTTGTAATTCAGTCATGCTTTTGTAATTAGCCAGATAGCTAACACTAACAAGGGCTAACAGGTTGATGATGCTAGCTACACATTCTAATTTTTTAAAATATATTTTTCTGTATAATTTTTTTTAATTTTCTATTCATTTAAACATACAATATGTTATTTTTAAAATAGTTTTCTATTATTTTAATTTGTTTGATTTTAACTTAAACATTTTTTTTGGTCCTTGAGTCTAATAATGAGCTAAATTTAATAAGTTGTTTATATATATTATTTTATATATATATTACATTTTAAATTATGTTTATATTAGAAGTATTTTATTATCATTTGTATCACATTATTAATTTTGTTTTCGTTTAACTAATACCAATTAATTTCTATGAATTATGCATTAATAAATAATAAATATAAATGATGGATAAATTATTGTTTATATTACATCATAAATCTTCTCATATTTTTATTTGTTTGGTTTTATATTAAACATTTTATTTGCTCCTAATTGGCGTTAATAATGAGCTAAATGTAATGTCTGTAATACTTGTGTTATTATTATTATTATTAATATTATTGTTATTATTTGCATCACATTATTATTTTTTAATTAATTTAAATACACAGTCATGAATTCGTATGAACTATGCATTAATAAATAATATAAATTATGGATAAATAATTGAGTGGTTAGCACTGTCGCCTTTCACCTCCAGGGTCCGGGTTCGATTCCCGTCTCTGTGTGCATGGAGTTTTAAATTAAAACTATTTAAACTCTCCACCACCATGGAGAACCCATGTTCTCCCCGTGCTTGATGGGTTTCCTCCGGGTTCTCCGGTTTCCTTCCACAGTCCAAAGACATGTAGATTAGGCTAATTGGTGTTCTCAAATTGCCTGTAGTGTGTGAGCTCTAGGCCCCCCATGACCCTGAATACAGGATTAAGCGGTATATTTAAATTAAACATTTCCTATCTTGCACTAATGATAAGCTAAATTTAACACTGTTTCAGTTAATATGCAGTTATTATATTTTTCTGTAAAAATCTTAAATCTACATTAATCTGACGGCTGTTCAGGAAATGAGCGAGGCCGAGTTCGCCGTCACGGCCGACATGGCTGCAATAAGCCGCGTGCAGTACGAGCTGGACTACACCGAGGGCATCAGTCAGAAGATGAGGATCCCCGACAGGCTGAAGGTGGGACCGGGCTCTGTGATGGACCAGCCTCCACTGTTCCCAGAGGAATCCCACAGCACCATGATGCAGGTTCCAGACCGGATCATAGTGGCAGGTATTTCACCCTCGGTCATGTCACTGAACTGTATGACTGACAAAAGCAATCTCATCATTTTTTTGGTGTTTCGTTTTACTTCGCTCAAGGTGATGAAGCTGCTCCTCACTTTAGCGTGCCACGAGAGCTCGATCTGATCCAGTCCATCCCGGTGGAGAGCGTGGAGCTGAAGCCTCCTCCACACGTCCTCACTCTACAAGACCAGCCTCTGGAATTCCTGGAGCCGGAGCCGCAACCAGAACCTGCTCAGGTGAAAGAGCAGGTGAAGAAACATATGAAAGAAATAAAAAAAAGAAGTGATTCAAACTACTTCTTTTTATTTATTTAATGGGGGGACAAATGATGAGGCTGGTTGAGGTAGAACTGATAGAGATTGTATGAAGTAAGACTATGTGGACTGGATGAGATATAACTGATAAAGATAGAGCTACTGTAGATCCCATATCCATAAGGTGAGATGTAAATGCTAGACATTGGATGAGAGAGAACCGCTAGACATTGGAGGAAGAACCAATAGATGAGTTAGAATGCAAAAACTTTGGTTAAGCTGTAACTTGGACAAGTTAGAACCAACAGGATGAAGCAGAACCTGAAGATCTATAAGGGCCATGGATTAGAAATAACCTTTAGAGATTGGATTAGATAAACTGTATGGACAGGATTAACCATAACCTGTAAAGATTAGATTAGACATCTACAGAGATTGGATTATATATAATTTATAGACTGGATTTTACGTAAACCATGGAGATTAGATTACATGTAGCCTACAGAGATTGGATTAAGTATAACACACAGAGATTGGATTAGATATAGAGATTAGATTAGACATAATTCATAGAGATTGGATTAGACATAAGCAGATACTTTACATTTCATTTGCTGCTTTGTAAAAGGTTTAAGATCATTCTCAATAATAATTATATTTCTTATTATTAAAAAGTCAAACAGACTTTAAAGATCTTTCCAGGCTTCGATTAAATCCAACACTCGCTTCAGTTGATCCACAGAACACCAGCACACACTAGATCATTTCCCACCAGGGTTTATTCAAGAGCTCATGGACTTTGTTAGTAAAACGTTTGACAAGATGCCACATTACATTCAGCCCCCGGAGTCTGAAGTCAGATTAGAAACGTGCATTTGTTTACATTTTATTAATTATATAGCTATAAATTATATTAACTGCTAAACTGCAGTCTTTCAGGTGAGTGTGTAAAAGATAATCCGGAAGATTTTTTATGTAACTGTTGCTCTCTCTGTTTCTCTTTCTCTCTGTTTTTTCTCCATAAAGCCTCGCAGTCAGGTGAGATCCCGGCGTGAACATTATGCCGGCGAGATTTCAGGAGTGTCTCACAACGGCCAGATCATCAAATACGATGCGTAAGAAAAAAAAACACACACTTACACCTACAGTATACACACACTTTGCTCAGATTGAGCCGTGTAAATAAAATACAGTGTAAATTGTAGTAGCAAACTGACTCACGCTTTCAGACTCGCACTTTCAATGAGCTCTAAATCAGTTAGCTCCCTCAAAAAAGAAGTAAAAACCACACAACTGAACCGCTATTAAAGGTTTTGCATGGTCCGAGTCACAAAATCTAATCTAATATCACAACATTCAGAAAACACACACACACAAAAAAAAAAACCACACTAGAACAGCTACAAATAAACATCAATTAAAAATGTGTAAGAGTCTTGTGATAACCACATACACACGTGCAACCGTCATTGATGAGCTGCTGCACTAACAAGCAGCTGATTTTGGTCCAAAGAATATATGGGGGGGAAAAAAGAGGAAGAGATATCTTCATGTCAGAGGACACCCCCAAAACACGACCTACTAAACCACCAAACTATTCAAAATGCACCAGAATGCAGACAAAACTGTAACACATAACTTTTAACAAAACAAAACAAAAAAACAACAACAATAAAAAGCAAATTAAGTATAATGAGCTTGTTGTTGTTGTTTCATCCTTTTTTCCTTGTAAATTAAGCAGATAATAACACAATCACGCAGGTGTTTCTTGGCTTTAATAGTGAAATCTAGTAAAGAACAATTCCACTAACAATATTCTGAAATCCGATCAATTATTTGATTAAACAGTCGGCATTAATGGCATTAATTTCAGCATTCAGTTATTGCAGGAGCTCTAGGTTTAAATACAGAAAGTTTTTATTGTTCAGTATCTACACTATAAAAGTGGAGGAATAAATGATTAAATCATTAGCCAGCCAGGCAAGAGTGCTGCCCGGTCTCATGTCCTTCCCAGAAACATTGGTACCTATATTAAGGCTGTCCCAAAAAATCCCCAGAGAGAGGGGAAATAAACAGTTTTTAGCTAAATGTAGGTTTATTTACAGAAATGAAAATGCCTATAGATATTCACATGCAGTTTTGGAAGACATGTTGGAGACGTTTGCAGCATTCTGCAGTAATGTCTTTGCAATAAAAAGTTTTAAAAAGTTTCTACGTCTGTGAAGATTCTCAGCCTTCCAGGTGCGGTTATCTTGAAGTTGAGTCATGGTAACTGGTCTGCTTTCTAGTTAGGTAGAAACGTTTCACTGCTCAACCAACTACCTTCTTTAGTCTGATTGAAGTTCCACGTATTTGTTTCCTCAACTTCAATCCTCCCCTGTCTGAATGAGCTTGTTCCTTGAATAGAAGAGAAGATGAAAGTACATGCAAAATGATGTACAAATCTTGGACAGAGATATATGGTTCAAGAGAGGGGTGAAGGAAGCGATCTACAGTATGTGCAAGTGGAAAAAGCCTTCTTTCAACAGTGGTGGTCAACCTGTCTCCTGTTTTTTTTATACAGCCCTTTCATGCATCCCCAGGAAGATTAAGACCTCGTCACAGCTCCACCAGAAAAGACACATCTGAGAGCTTCCCTCAGACCTCTCCCAGATTCTTTGATGGATCTTCAATTCAATTCAGTTTTATTTATGTAGAGCTTTTAACAATCGCAAAGCAGCTTTACCATCTCCACAAATATGGAAATTAGTTCGTCCCTAATTATTTATTTTGTTCCCACCTGTCATTGGTGCGTTCCCCCATCAAGGCTACTACCAGTCACGGAGGACTTTCACGCCAAAGACTTTCATGTGATACAGGTTACCAGCCGCATCTTTTCGAACTACTCGCTCATTCACCATTGGAGCTGGACAACACACTTGGAGGACAGTGTTATCCGCTCCTTCCGCATGAGCTCACGAATGCCCATGACTGGATGTATGGGGCGAAAAGTATCTCTCATCCCTCCCCTCTGAGAGAGCTCGGCCAATCAGCTCTCCAGACCTTCGGCTTCAAGAGGTTACAGCACCACCCGGGGGAACGAACTAGCGATCTCCAGATGATAGGATGAGCACTTTACTACTGCACCACCTGGAGGCCTGTAGGAACCATGTATAAACTACAGTATAAGTGATTAGTAAGTTGAGAGTGATGGTGGCAAGGAAAAACTTCCTGAGATGACAAATACGAAGAAACCAAGAGAGGAACCAGACTCAACAGTGAACCTGTGCTCATTTGCGTGATATTAGATTTGGAGCAGGAATTGATCTGTAGTCTGTACTCTCCACTCTCCATTCAATTCTCACTTTCTTCACTGTTCACCTAACAATCCCACACAGAGGACGTTCCTTCAAGACCAAAAAAAAAACGTGAAACTAACCAACTTTAATCAGACTGAAGAAGCTACTTGGATGAGTAGAGAAACGTTAATAAGGAAAGAAGTCCAGTTCACGTGACTCAACTTCCATATCATGTCTTATTCCTCAACAGAAGGTTATCAGGCCACTAAACAAGATTTTCCAACAGTTAAACCAAGTTTTTCCATTCATAGAAGGTTTGGAGAATGTGTCAAAGGTCAAAAATATGCCATAGTACAGCTGGTGGAAGTCAAAACATCATTAAGCCGTCAGGCTCCTCTGGAGTGTTGTCATAACTACCCAGAAACATAGACGTTTAAACACGTGCCTGTAATGAGTGTCAGTCCTGCAGCGTGTTTAGTATTAACGCCTCACTCCTCCTCCTTACTCCCCCTGTGTGTGGCGGTGGTCAGCGTGAGCCCGTCTCCCAGAGCTCCTGTCCGTGTTTGTCCCCCTCTCGTAACCCCCGAGGACCGGCCGAGCATGGGTACTGTGGGCGGAGTCCTCTCCTACGTCCAGCACAGCACACGCCGGGCCTACGAGCACATCCTGGCCATGCTGGACGCCTCGCACCGCAGGTGAGCTCTCACACGCTTCAGCGGAAGTGATGTACCAGGTCTGTTCTAGTTCAGGTTAAACACGTCTGCTAATGAATTGCGGGGAAAAAAATCACAGTATAAAAGTAGTAACTCGGGTCTTTAGTGAGGTCCGGCGAGCTGCGAGGGGAATTCATGCAGATGTTCCTGAAAGCTCCTGAGATAGGAAAGACAAACCCTGGTTCTTCTCGTTTCTGCCTCAGGACTGCACTTGTGAGTCAGGACGCTGGTCTGGAAGGAGCTCCTGATGACCTGGTGTTAGCCGACGCCCCGGCACTACGACGACAGGTACTAACTCTCTTCCCGCAGAGGCACGGCTAGACTTTTAAATATGAAGGCTTCATAACAACCTCAATGTATACACACACCGGCCACTTCTTTCCTAGTACTACAGTATGTTAGACCCCCTTAGTTCTTCATAGCATAAATTCAACAAGGTGACAGACAACTTTCTTAGACATTTAGGTCTGTATTGACATGACGACATCACGCAGTTGCTGCAGATTTGTTGGCTACCCGGCAGTGATGTGAATCTCGCGTTCCACCACATCCCAAAGGTTCTCTATTGGATTGAGATCTGGTGAAGACTGGTGTAGTCCATTTGAATACAGTGACCTCATTGTAATGTTCAAGAAACCAGTTTGAGATTATTTTTAAGAAGGTCTGCTGAATTTAGCATTAAAATAAGTAATGGCAGTGACTCTGACCCCGCCCACTGTTCCTGATTGTTTTGAGGTGCACCCCACCCCCGGGTGTCTGTAGAACGCGTGCTGATCGGAAGCGATGCTGTAATGTTGGATGTGTGTGTGTTGTGATGCAGATTGTGAAGATGAACCGCAGACTTCAGGTGTTGGAGTTTGAGAATACAGCGCGAGCGAAACGGGAGATGGTGGTGTACTCGCTCACCGTGGCGTTCTGGCTGGTGAACACGTGGATGTGGGTACGCCGCTGAGCGCCGGAAACCATCGCCCCCAATCCTCCCGTTGTCTCAGGATCCAGTTCATCAGACTCTCAGTTCTCTCTATGTTGTTTATATTTACATTCTTTCTTAGATATTCCTCCTAAACCCGAACCAGATATCACACTTAGCTAGAAAACAGCTAAACAGTTCAGATAATATAGTTTGAGGGTGCCAATAGTTTCAAGCAGAATTGTTGTAACTGTTTGTACATAAACTTGTACATAAACTGTGTTATAAGTACACTTCCTGTAGGTGATTAGTGCTCATAATGTGTGCAGTGGTTGTTCAAATCTCATCACTAATGACATCACTAAAGGAAAGGAAGAAATAAAATGATGATCAAAGAGAAGAAGAAAGACTTCTTCTCTTTTCTATGTTAAAAGTTTTCTCAAACTGCATGTTGGGAAAAAATATTTTGTGGTGAAAGAAATCATTCATCGCCTGAAAGAGAAAAAAAAGAAAGAATGTAAGAGTTGAGTGCTTGAGGAAGACATGAAAGAAGGATTTTGAAAATACCATTAAAGGAGAGCAAGAATTGAGAGAAAAAAAAGATTGAATAAATTGATTGCTGAAAGAAATAAAGAAATAGAAAATAATGTATAGTTGAGTGTTGAAAGAGAGACAAAGAAAGGAAGGACAGAAGGAAGAAAAATTAAAAGACGGTTGTGAATGCTGAAGAAAAAGTAGACAAGGGAAAAAGGGGGGAAAAAGAGACTTGTGTTGAAAGAATGATTGGTTGCAGAAAGAAAGAAAATGGTTGATGAATGCAGAAAGGGAAGAAAGAGAAAAAGAAAAGAATAGTGCTGAAAGAATAAATGAAAAAAGAAAGTTCCGTCACTGAAGGAAAAGAGAAAGAAATCATTGAATGTTGAAGATAGCAATTTAAATAAATTAATAAATGAGAGTGCTGAAAGAAAAACTAACTGTAAGTTTTGAAAAAATTGAGAGCAAAAGGAAAACTGAAGTGAATTAATTAGATTCCGAAAGAAAAAAAAAAGAACATTATTGTAGGAAGAAAGGAAAAAAGGAGGAAATTAGTGCTGAAAGAAACAAAGTATGGAAGCCAAATAGAACCCAATTCACGTGCACGAAAAAAATATACAGGATATATTCACAAAAAAACACCTCACGTGCACAAAATAAATATATATATTCACAATATACATTTCACAAATGCAAAACACGATTCACAGATGTCCAACTGTGTACAAATTTTTTTAATGTTTAAAATTCACGAGTGTATTTGAATTGAGAGCAAAATAGAAAGAAAGAATAAATTTAATGTTAATAAAAAAGAATTGAGTGCTTAAGGAACGGTAAAGTAAGAAAGTGTATTCTCACCCTCATTCCAGACAACAGTGATGTTAAAACAGGAGTGTGTAAAGGTGTGTACATAGAGCATGAACAGAGTGTGTTGTAAGTGTGTTAAGATGGATGTGTGATGGGTGAAACACACACACACGCAATATTATTTGAAGAAGTGTTATCTGTTGATTTAAATAAAGATTGCAGATCTTTGCTCGAGATTTTCTGATGATGGTGATGGAATCAAATTCAAATGCAGCTCA
Organism: Clarias pachynema; assembly: GCA_030014365.1. NCBI lineage: Eukaryota > Metazoa > Chordata > Actinopteri > Siluriformes > Clariidae > Clarias > Clarias pachynema. The sequence continues at coordinate 20,543,935 of JAQMYL010000018.1, forward strand.
TTTTAAATTCATAATCTTAAATAATCACATAGTACATTTGTTAAAAGTAAAGCTGCATGCTGCTGTATTAACACCCCTTTGTTGTGTTAGCGGGGACTTTCCCATGTCAGCATTAGTTTACAGAAATGTTTAATAAATGTCTACCATTATACCGTAAAATTAATAAACTTTTTAAATTAATATCATCCAGAAAGCAATATTAATCAGTATATTTATTATCTACATAAAAGAAAGGTTTTGTCTTTACATTGGTGAGTTCTGATCGATGTACAGCAAAACCTTTTTCATATCAACTTTTTCAATGATATTTCTACATTCATATATTTCATACACTGGATGTGTATGAATCTCTGAAGTTTAATCTGCACCATCAGTGAATCTAAATGTTGAGTAAAAGTGATGTTATGATCAGTTATGTGTCGTATTTAATAATCTACTTTAAAAATAATCTACTAATGCGCTACTGTCTCAATGTAAACAAAAACCTGCACCGATAGATATTAATTAGAAAAGATAAAGTGGATGTTTTGACTGGGATTAGTTCATATTTTCACTTTGACTGAAATAACAGCGCTGAAGTGGTATAAGTGAATTTTAACACGCTGGA
>JAQMYL010000018.1:20546941-20562328 GCA_030014365.1 Clarias pachynema
TCCATTATTTCTTATGGGAAAATTTAATTTGGTTTACGAGTGTTTTGGAATACGAGCCGCTTCCAGAACGAATTATGGTCGTAATCCAAGGTTCCACTGTATAACATATATTTACTTATATTATTTTTTGATCCACTCACCGTAACCTGAATAAAGATTTAACATCAATCCATTTCACTAACTTTGTTATTAACACAGTATTTGTTATTATAAGTCCAATTCCAGATATCCAGTCGATATTCTCAAATTGGTTATTCCAAAAGCATTCGAGTATCTTATGTGCAGAAAGTTTCCTGAACTACAGACAGCTACTTGTTCCTACATTTACTAGCGAACAACTTTGGAGAACAACTTAATATTGTCATTTTCTTATTTATTTATCAGTTTTGTTGTTGTTATTGTTGTTGTAGTACAATGAAGATGGTATTCGTGAATCTAGAGTCATATAAAGGATCGAGTTATTCAACGTGGATGATCGGATGAATCAAGCTGTGTTCCATTCCGAAGTGTACTTCACAGAGTGCTCACTACTCCCTACCCCGTGCGAAGGGCACTTCACGCGACAAAATTCCACCGTTCGGGAACACGCTGCAACGTCACCAGCGCAGACGTCACTTCCTCCGTACGTTACCATGGTAACAAAAAGGACCTCGGATCACTAATGCTGTGGAAATTTCACCGTATGGAATTTTTATTAAAACAAAAACGGACACTTGTTGTATAAAAACATTTAGTATTGAAATGTGTACTGATTAATTTACAAGATGTATGGATTTTTAAAAAAAATTATTATTATTTATTTATTGTACAGATTACAAGCCTATATAATACTAAGGATTTCGTAATTATTGTGTCCTATTAATACGATGTGGTCGATATTAACGATATATATCCTTTTTCGACCTCCATTTTTTTTTTTAAGCTCCGCCGAGACGCAATGACTGATGGGAAAATGTTTCATTCCCCCGTTGTTCACTCGTTCCCTACACCTTTCGCGGTTCCTTCGACTCTTCCTGCGGTTTGGAATCACACTTAACATGGCTGACCACCCTGCGTAGTGTACTTCGTAGGGAACTTCAGGGCGATCGGAACGCGCCTCTCTTTTCCAACCCGGAAGTGAGCGCGCGCTGTGTATCTGTGGTAGTAGTAGTAGCAGTAGTAGTGGACGTGGAGGAAGATTGGTCGCTGTCGGTTTAGCACGGAAGTCGGATTATGTACGAATTTCGAGTTTGTTAAATATATGTTGATATTATGGAGCGATACAGTAAGCGGTCAGACATTTAAATAAGACCTGAGAAGGTTGTTTTTGGTTTGTTTTGTTTTCCCCTCACTCCTCCGTGTTGCTGCTATGGCGCCCATGGGGATCCGGCTGTCCCCGCTCGGAGTGGCCGTGTTCTGCCTGCTCGCGCTCGGCCTCCTGTACCACCTGTACTCCGGGGTCCTGTCCAACAGGCTGGCCGCCTTCAGGCAGAAGGAGACGGTGGACCTGAGGAATCTCCTCGCCTTGTCTATCGAGGCGGCTGTGCAGGGGGGATGGGAGGTGAAGCGCATCCGCATGGAGGACACACTGGAGGAAAAAACCAAGGGCAAAACCGAGGAGGGAGCCTCGGAGAAGCTCACTCAAGGGGATCTCAACTCACACAGGAAGATGTTCCACCTGATCAAAAACACCTACCCCTACATCCAGGTGGGTCTCATCAGGTCACATACTGATGTAGCACTGGATCATCTGTTAAATCAAACACTTAAATCATCTGTTGTGTATTTCTGTAGCTCTTTCACAGGGAAGGAGTCTCCAGTGTCAGTGCCGTAGAAACACTTTACCTTGTGAGCTCAGAGCATTTCAGCCATTTAGCATTTTTAATAAAATAAACATACTGTATATAGGGCTCAGGATTGTGCATTTTAACCAACTGTGATTTTATGCACATGAAAAAAAAAAAAAAAAAAAAAAAGAGTCACATAGGCGAAGAAATCACACGATCGCATGTTTTTATTGGTGTTTTCGGTCGTTTCTGTGACATAATAATAAGCACATTTTTTGAGAGTTCTGTATTTTCACAACGTCATTCCCACATTGTCGTAATCTAACCTTAATGAAAGTAATTATAGCTTTTGTTCTACCTGACGTATACGAATACCCAAGTACACAGTGTGAAGTCTGAATCCTCCCCTTTAACACACACTTGGAAGGCTTCCATATAAGCACACATATAAGATTGTTTGTTTTTAATCGCCGTTGCCAGCACGCATGAGTGCCGCTTGAGTTTTTAAGGGTAAACAGTATTTCCTTAATCAGAAATTCAGGGAGGGTTGTAAACCTCCAGCACCACCACCGAAGCTGCCACTGTTCACTCACCGGTAACGTTTACATGACCGATAAAGTCGTCTCCGTCTTCTTCTTCAGTGAAAAATTTGACGCTCCATGTCATCTGATTGATCTAAACTAAGGGTTTATGGAAGGAGTCTCCAGTCCTAGTGATTTAAAACAAGTCAGTAGGTTTTCGTTTAGGTTTACCGAGACGTAGCTCACGATGACCTGTTGCTCTAAAGATTTATGAAAAAAAAAACATTATAATAGTGAATCTGCAAACACTTAGAAGAGATGAGCTGTTTTAGGGGAATTATTAAAATACCGTGGCTGTAATTAGAGTAAACCGCGCCTCATCAGATCACGCCGCAACATGCCATGGCTGATTAATTCCCTATAAATGTGGTGTAACACTACTGACGCCCCAAGCACAGTGGAGTCTCAGAATGAGGGTTTCGGGCTGGACAATACCATTTTAATTCATTATGATGTTTTATATATTATGTCATGATACATATATGATATCTGAGATCTCATGTGCAGAATAAAATATTTTTAACTTTACATTTTTTTATGCTTTTTATAAAACAAAAGTAATAATAATAAGTGAATAATAAGTAAAAAAATAAATAATAAGTAAAAATAAATAATAATTGCAGCAGACTTGGGTAAAAATTGTACTAAACAAAAGATATAAAAAATTAATGTGCCATTTAAACCAAAAAAAAAATTTGTTAAAGCATGGGTAGATTTATTTTTCCCTTTATTTAATTATTAGATATATATTTGAAAATCCTGTATGAATGCATCATGCATTTTTAAAATTAAATGCAATAAAAAAAAATGTAAAATTATTATTATTTGTAAATAAACGTGTGTACCATGATGCATTATTTATAACAAATCATCTAGTATCGTGATATGAATTGTTTTTTGTTATATCGTGTATCGTGTGTGGCAAGAAACACCTCTGATGCATCGTCTCATCAACAATTCATTCCTGTCATGATTTACATAGTTATAATAATAATTATTTAAAAAATAAACAAGTGGAACAGGTTGGTTACCGAAGCGTGCAGACCGTAGATCCGGGTAGAGTCTTAATGTTTAAGGAAACTTAAATGCTCCGTGTGTTCGCCCTGGTTCTACATTCTATAATCTATAACATCTGCACACACACACACACACACACACACACACACACACACACACAGTCTGTCCAGGCATCCTTTGTTTATTCAGTAATTCGAGATGTGCTTTAACAGCACAAAGCTCACTGTGTGTGTCTGTGTGTGTGTGTGTGTGTGTGTGTGTGTGTGAACTGTGTATTTATTCGTACATGATTTAGAAGACACACTGCAGCAGTAAAGTACAAACAGGTGCTTTATATCTACAGCAGCATAACAGAGCGAGAAAAGGTCATGACCTCCAAACAATGAATCGTGTTTTAATCAAGCTTAATTGATTAGTAAATTTTTTTAGTACATTTTAATTAAACCGCAGCTTGTCCATATTCCATATTATTATCACATTTAATAGTTATTAGTGTTACAGGAAACATCCCCATATTGACACATTTATGGATTCACATCGATACAGTATTACGAGGGAACTCGTACTTAGATACCGCTTGTTTCACGTCTGAAACGCCGGCCTCCCAGGAACTCCTATAATGCAGCAAACAGGTGGAAATGGCTTGGAGCGAAGGTCAGGACTGTACGGGGGACGTGGCAATAACTCCCAGCCGAGTTCCTGCACCGTGCAAGTGGTGTTGGTGAACGACAAAGGCGGATGCGTCTCTTTCCTCTGCAAGTTATCCAATAATCAGGCGTTCCACTCGCTAAATGTTCACGACTGCATCACGGACGTACGGCCTACTTTAAAACGGTCAAAAATGTTACTGCGGCTAAGAGTCTCATCGCCGTACGACTTGAAGTCTCTTTGACTTGTATAAACCTGAGAGCTGGCACTAACGCCAGAGCGGCGGCTACGGTAAAACGCCTGAATTGCTAACGCGCTCCGTGGCGGTTTATCTCCTCAGGTGAACTCCGAGGAGCACGATGGCCTGGACGTTGAGGCCACCGTGTGGACGCCCAACATCCCGAAAGAGGTCCTGAGCAAAATCCCAGAGGGGAAGGTGGTGCCCGCTGAGAGCGTGACGGTGTGGATCGACCCACTCGACGCCACACAGGAGTATACAGGTGTGTGTGTGTATCAATAAATATCCAAGCCGGAATGCTACTTTGATAATTTGATGTAAATGCTAATTTCTGATCACAAACTTGATATTTTTGATTCGTAGCATAAACATAGTCTTAGATAAACATAGTCCTGTTTAAGCTCCGCCCCATCGATTTCCTGGCTTGTAATAGGTTTGTTGAGGTGTGTGTTATTTGGTTTTGGTACATTTTGTAGGCTTTAAAAAAAATGAAGGAACCATGAAAGTGATTTCTTTGTCATGGATTTTTTATATCTTTTCGTTTTTCCAGAAAACCTGCGCAAGTATGTTACGACCATGGTGTGTGTGGCTGTGAACGGGGAACCAGTTGTAGGTGTGATCCACAAGCCTTTCACCAGCTTCACAGGTCTGTATACTTGGTGTGTGTGTGTTTGTGTGTTTAAACAATCTGAATAGCAAACACAGTCATGCGATCAGTCACACTTAAACCCTTGTTACATCTTGTTCATGTTTTTTTTTTTTTCTTGTTTTTTTTTTTCTTCTCCTCCTCCTCCTCCTCCTTCAGCCTGGGCGATGGTGGGCGGAGGATCGAACGTGGCACCGCGAGAATCCTACAACACGGACGCGCCCAAGGTCATAGTGTCACGCTCGCACGCAGGCAAAGTGAAAGGCTTCATTCAGCAGGCGTTCGGGAACAACACCGAGGTCATACCAGCAGGGGGCGCAGGTGCTGCACGGCTTCGTATGACTTACAGAGAGCGAAGATTATATTAGAGAAAGGGGAAAAAAAGTGATTCAGGACAGTTAAGAATGCACGTCTTTACAGTGGTTGTCATGGCAACCGGGGATTCCTCATTGAGGAAAATATGGTGTCGTACAGAGATGCGATTGGTCAGAAGAGTTTCTGCAACAGACAGGTTTATATTAATGCCTTCTATCTGGTTGCTATAGCAACAGCAAGGTATATCAAGTATTTAAAAAAGAAAAAATAATAAATCTTATGTTGTGTAAAAGGAATTAAATTACTCTGATCATTCAGACTCTGTCTTATAACCTTGCAGATCATTGATTGATTAATTTCCTTTAACAGCATGACGCATGATGTGTTATCCCAATACTTAGACATTCCTGGGATTTGACCCGACATCATATTGGTCTCTTTCTCTCTCCATCCAGGTTACAAGGTCCTCGCTCTCCTGGACGTATCCGACGACGAATACGAGAAGGCCGACATGTACGTCCACGTGACCTTCATCAAGAAGTGGGATATCTGCGCCGGAAACGCCATTCTGAGAGCGCTGGGCGGTCACATGACCACGCTGAAAGGAGAGGAGATCGATTATTCGGGGACGCCGGAGAACCCGGGCGGCCTCCTGGCCACCGTGAGCGTCGACCACGATGCCGTGGTGAAAAAGCTGCCGGCCCGGGACGCGAACAAGAACTGATCAGCGGCACAGACGGAACGCTCGGGCGCTAGAGACGGGACGCGGGAACCTCGCAGGAGCTTCGGCTCGACCGCGAGCGAGGACGGGATGTTTAACCTCCCCCGACGGGCTCTCGGCGTAGCCGCGCTGTTGGTCAATTATCTCCGTGTTGGACGCAAATTTTTAGTTTCATGAATCCTCTGTTACAAGCGCAGCACCAGTAGGGATGCATTGATGCTGATTTTTAACGAGTAGGTTAATGATTAATGATATTAACGCCAAAGTGAGGAACCTTGTTAGCATTAATCAATCAGGAGCGTCGCTTCAGCGCTGGTTTCTTTTCTTCCTTGTCCTGCTAGCAATACGGGGATGTTGTTAACGAGCAGACTGATGGACAGAACGCTTTCGGTATCCATGCATCCCTGCGCACTAATGAACAAAGCATTTGGTGTGTACTGATATTATGTTAAAAAGTCTCTCTCTATATATGTATAAAACATTGGGAACTCCTGAGACACTACGAAGACATAAGTCTTTAAAATTAAAGAAGACTTCACGTCATGTAGGAGGATAAACTCCACCCACTTCCATTTTACCCAGCCTCCTTTTACGCCTTGGAACAAGGGCACTAAATGTTGGTGTGTGTGTGTGTGTCATGCCCGTGTGCATGCTGTCGTCACTCCTCCCTTTGGGTTTACTCTGGAAAATGAATAACAGTAAATAAATAAATAAATAAATAAATACACAGTTGTGTCGATCAGCCGGCATGTTCAGGGCTCGCGGCTGACTAATCTCTTCAGCTTTCCATAAAAACACGCATGCGTCTCTCTTTAAAACCGCGCAAGCTCCAAAATGGCGTTTCGTCTGATTACGATATTAACATAAATTTTTTTGTTTGTTTTTTGAAGTCACACAGCACAGGTTTTGCATCAAAGAACAGGGTGTGTGTTTTTTTTTTTTACTCTTATTTTTTTATTTCAGGTTTCTGTCGAGTTCTCGCTTCTGATTGGCCAGAGTGATGCTCGTTACGGTTTCTATAGCAACACCTCGTTCACTTGTGATTTTTAATACTTCTAATTTTCCATCAGACTTTCGAGTGACTTCGCTTCTTCACACTGACTTAGGGTTTGTTGATTATTTCCCTGAAAGAGCACAACCCGCTAGATGTGTTACTCCTTTTCTTTACTCCAAAGCAAAACTCTCTCACCGTGTCCCGGCTGATCGGCTAGATTTATTACAGATTACTACGATTATTATTAATTATTCTAATAGCATCATTGTTGATCCTGTTCTTTTGAAAGGATGTGTAATATTTTCTGGGTGTGTCTTTCTTTCATTCTAAACGGCGGACAGACGAACAGGTTCTTCTGGTTTTCCTGTAACATGTGTAACGCACACTGACTGCGATGGTCAGCGGTCATGTGACTGCCCCGCCCATCGTCTGTCGCTCCTCCCTCCACTCATGGCATGCATGAACGTTTTTTTTTTTTTTTTTAGGAGTGTAAATACGGCACACGATGATTAAGAGGATGTCTGCTGTTACCTCCTGCATGCACTCCATTCCAAACGCCCCGAGGCATGTTGTGTGACGTCATCGTGCTTTTACCTTTTATTTAATTTTCATTTCTGGATTGTATTAAAGCTTTTTTTCTTTTCTTTTTTTTTTGGTGTGTTTTTCTTCAATAGGAATTTTCCTAATGTTTCATCGGAGGAACATGAGCTCATGATTGTCTCATAAGTGTGTTTGAGGGAAGAAATGAAATAAAGTGCAGTGAAATCTTTATGAAGGGTGCGAAAGGTTGTATCCTGCTAAATCTGTGCACTAGATGGCGCCGAAGTGTCAAGTGAGCTTCCTCCAAGTGAGGTTGAGTACATGAAAGTATATTGCAAGCATTAAAACAACACACGTGCGTGCAAACACACATTTAAAAGAATAATTTACTCTGCAAGATGACACATCAGACTTTGTGTTTTTTTATGGTTATGTTGTGGAAAGTCCATGAGATGCGCGCTGTTACAAAGCGCTGACACTGGAGACTCCTTCCATACATTTTATGTAAAAGTCTTATTACAGAAGACTTCATCATATTAACAATTACACACGTTTGTACACGTCACTGTGAGCGGGCTGTTGCTATAGAAATCGTGAAGTATGCTCATTCGAATCAACACTTTTTATGGAAACTGCTGTTCTGACCAATCAGAATAGAGATCTGACTCTCCAACTTTTCTGGATCTCTGAGGTGATCTGAAAAATAAAGGTATGCTTTTAATTGATGGATGGATTGACCAGATCAGATCAGATCATCACACCCCAAGTTATGACAGTTTTATTTCCTATCTTGAAAAAAAAAAAAACCTGGAATTTTCTGATCGAGGCATAAAAGCCCAAAAAGCACTTAGGCCTGGTTTTACAAGCCTTGTTTGACTTTAAATATAATGAACGTTCATACCTATGCAGAAAATATAATAAGACTGATGCAGAAAATGATCAGTTTCGCTCTTTATCTGCATTAATTCTGTCTTTGCACTCCGTGTCTCGTTAGCCCTGTGTTGACATTTCGGTCTTGTTTACTGGAAAACTGGACTTGCAGAAGATTTTGTGTGGATGTGTTTCAAAAAACTTTCTATGATGTCATCTTTATACGGCACCAAATCTCATTTCATGATGATGATGATGATGATGATGATGTCACTGCTAGGTTTAACCCAGCCCCCCCCCCCAATGCACGAACATCCTCTATTGGTTGAAACCCAACCAACCCTACAAGGCCATAGGTTGATTAGAGGGTGCCAATACTTTCCACAATGCAAAATAAGGATACAACAACCTCCTGACCTGTAAACTATAGAACTCAACTTGGCGTGATACAGCCATGTTAACATGTCCAACTTTACAATGGAAATAAACATGTTTAAAGCCTAGAAAAGAAAAGGAAAATGGTGTTGACTGCTTGGGGTGAGGGGAGATTTTTATGGAACTCATTAGTTAAAATTATACAAAACCATAACTTTGTTGTTCTTTTGGCTCCCATCAAGGGTTGCCACAGCAGACCATCACACCAACTAAACTTCGTCTAACCCTAACCCTAACCCTGAGCTACCACTCCCTATACAAATTCATAATATTATCCATAATTACAGATTTATGGATTAACGAGGGTTTACGCAGAGTCAGCTTCTATCAAAATTTAGATGACCAGAAGCTCCCACAGTTCGAGGAATTTGATCAATTTTAGAACATTTAACTGTTGAAAGTTCACCTAAATAGTGTGAATTAATTTGATTAATTAACTCGACCAACAAAAGATCGATTAAATTGCACAGGTCCATTAAATCAAGCTAAATTTTGAATATATAAATGTTCTCCAGTAGAAAACTATGGACTACAGTACACAAAAAAAATATTAGGGTTCGGTCTAGAACACTAAAGCTCTTTCCTCTTAGAAAGGTTTTTAAGAAGAACCACTTTTAGGAAGCAAAGAACCCCTAATTTTCCAACAAGCCAGTGAAGAACCTCTAAGGCACACACACACAACCACATCAAGTCAAATTTTTTGCAAATCCGATCTGAACCACATCCAGAGCTGGTTTGAGCAGGAAGACGATAGAAGAAGTGGAGATAACGGAAATAAGAAAGTTAAGTTGCTATGCTTTACGAGATCATGGAGTTTGTTTGTTTTTTGCTTTTTGTTCCTGTTACTGCTAAGTATGTAAAGCCCTTGAAACCCTTGAATTTTAAATTCTTTGAATTGATCTAAATAAACGGTGCTTTCTGGAGGAGCAGCTGGTTTAACCGCAGTATGGAAGAGGAGAAGAGAGTAGTCCCTGGATGAAGTTTAATGGCGGAGATGCATCAGTACGCGCAAAGCTGTAGGGAACAGAAACAAGGCGATAACGTTCTGCAAGAGAGCCGGCGGCATCGTTACCATAGCAACCCGATGCAGAGTACTGACGATGTGTGATTGTGATTTGGGCTGCCAGTCTGAACAGAACCCAAATCCCATCGGAACACTACAGTGTGGACAGTCAGATTCATGAAACAAGTAATGTTGCCTTTGAACTCGGCCTAAGAGTAACGTACACTACGCAAATCAAGCAAGCTCGTAAACCCAGAACACTTAAGCATTCTTTAGCTGTTCCTTTGGTGGAAACTTAGCGGTTCCATATAAAACCATAAAATGTTGGGTTTTCAGTAAGAAAGGATGCACATGGAAGATAAGCTGCACTTATAACCAACTCAGCCAGATTTAAAAGCCAATTTACAGTATGTTTTTCTGTCGAACACCTTAAATCGTCCGTAAAATGATCACAAAGTGTTGCAAGAAGAACTTTTACTATTTCTTTTTTTCTCTTTGGAAGGTATTATGGACAGCATTTTGGACAGCTCATGCGATTAAGCGCTATCAAGATGGATTTTAGCTCTGCAGAAGCTTGAAGGGCAAAAGAAAGAAAGGGGGAAAAAAAGTTTTATTTGTAAAAGTCCCACAATTCAGTGAAAAAAAAAAATAGTAATAGCAATCGCATTATAAAACTCAAATCGAATATTAGCAAACTTATTGTATGTCAGAGATTTAGGCAGTTAAATAAAACATTAAATAAAAATAAATTGGCCATGTTGTGTTTGAGATGTTACACAATAACAGATTGTTGCTTATACAGCTGTTTGATCTACTAGAGCCGTCCCATTTAATCAGTTATGCCACCTAATTGATCTTTTGTCGGCCTAGTCAATTAATTTAATCTCTGGATCAGTTTTCAATCCAGAATCGATTCATACTTTTTATTATTTAGGCTTTCAAATCAAATCAACCATCTACTTCTGATTCACAGCTTGAGTATTACATACAACTAAATTATAAAGCTAAATTACATTACAGTGTCATGAATCTGCTAAATATGCATACATTTATACACTGCATTAAATATACACACACACACACACACACACACATTCAGACACTATTCATTACTGATTTAGAAAAAAAAAAATCACCACTGGGATTGTGGATTCTCATACCAGGTTCAAAAACACGTATAGCGCTAGAGAGAGCAGCATGAGTCTAAATGTGGCAGGTTTCAGGAAAACATTCGTCTGAAACCGCTCAGGAACTGGACTGAAAATGAGAGAGAAAAAAGTCGTTCAGGAAGCCTGGAGAACTATTCGTCAAGACTACAGCACATTAAAAATGCAAGAAAGTCTGTCTCTTTGGAAGCAAAATAGGAAGAAATTGGGGGCGTCAAGACTTCTGCACAGCACTGTATACTGTATACTGTATCTTTACAGCATTTTTGATGTTTTAGACAGTAACTGTTAGTGTACATCTTTATACATTGCATGCATTTTTCACCAATAAATTTCAGTTTATTTATTTATTTATTTATTTATTTTAAACCTGACGTAAAATATTTATACGTTTTCCTAATTGACGCATTAAAGGGTTTGTATACAGCCGGCTTTACAGTCTCAAAAAATTCACGTCCCATTATGGAAAATCAAAGATCTGACGTCGTTTCTGTTGCTCATGTCTGTTTTTTTTTTCCAGTAACAGATGCTTCCTTTGAAGTGCAAACAGAGACGAAGTTTGCGAGCAATTACAACACGGTGGTCATGCAGTCACCAGCTCCATTAAAAAAAAAAAGGAAAAAAAAGAAAAAAAACAAGAAGAAAAAACTGGAGAGCTCTCAGCAGTGTAATTATCTTCAAACAGGCAAAGCGTAAAATGATAATGTCTGTTTTGTCACCTCCGTCACGGTCCCCACCTACGTGTAATACAGTGAGACTAATTAAAACAGAGGCTGAATCTATGCAAATTTCTGGACGGACGACTGGAGGATTTAATTAACCCGCTTTATTTATCAGATGCTGAACAGTCGCTCTGCAGTGTTTAATATAAAGCTCGGGATAAGGCCAGTGCTCTGGCTCAAGTAAGTAATGAGCTCTGATATTACACCCTTTGGGCCACTATAATTAATTCTAAACGCTGTCTCGATGACTGGAAAGGACAGGACATGGCACGTCCCTGCAACTTGTGCAGACTGATATACAAGCCGGGCCTCGTGTAGCATTTAATATGTTAGAATTAATGTAAAGCATATCAGCTATATCATTATCATTATCGTCGATCTCTGAGCTGTGTCATTGATGTACGGTTTTATTTTCATTCGGAAATTAAATCTGAGAAAAGAAAACATGACTCACTTCAATGATTTGATTATGCCGGGTGAGCGGATAGACTTTTCTTGATTCTGTACAATTATATCTTAAAAATGAGGGTAAATAGAAGCATGAATATTGTGGCAATATACAGAATAATTTTTAAATACATCATTTGCCATAAACCATATGCTTATACCTTGCATTTGCTTTTTAGTTTGAATTGAATAACAATAAATATTAGGAATTATTTAGTTTTTTTTTTTTTTTTTTTGTTAAAAAACATAGATTTTTTTCTTCAAATGCTAAATTGTAAGTACTAATAAAAAGTGAGCCAAAATATTTTTTGAAAGCTAAAAACCCTTCATTTTCCTATACTATAACTGTAAATTTATTTTTTAAAAAGATAGTATATTTGAACCAAATTTTAGAACCCTTAATCATTCCTTCTCTGTCCCTTTCAGAGAAAATCTTAAAGATACCATAAAACTATCAAAAAGGTCACAATAGAGATAAGATCTCTTATCTTAGAAGATAAGAAACCATAAATATCTATTAAAAACCTTTAAAGAATACTTAAAAGCCGCACCATGGAAAACAAAGTTTTAGGTTTTAGTAAATTCGGAAAACAGCTTGTAAAGATTCTTTAGTTATTCTTCTTGGGAAACTCTTAAAAATTCTTTATAGAATCTTAAACAATATGGTTCGTTATCAGAAAGGTTTGATTTGATTTTAACTTTCTTTCTGAACCTTTAAAGAACCCTAAGAGTGCACCATACATTTTGAACATTGATCTCATAATATTAAGGGTCCTATGCGGAACTCTCCCTTTAATTATCCAAGGAACCGAGGCCTTAATGCAGTGGTTTTCAAACTTTCTTTCCTTGGAGCCTCGCCCTGCTTGTATCTAAGAGAAGCTAAGCACGCCCTCGCAACAAAAACTAACCCCACCCCACCCAAGCCCAGCTCAGCTTTTTGCACAAAATAAATGCAAACTTTTCAAATAGTTTTCTAAGCAGACAATTCAAACAACCTTACAGCCTGAGATCAGACAAAGGCTTATGCACCTCCGTGAGACCTTTGGCGCCCCCTTCAGGGGGGCATGGACCCCAGGCCGGGAACCATGACCTGGTAAAGAGTGCACCTGTGGAAGTGGAAAGCCCTATTAGCCTGTTAAAAGAACCTTTAGAGAGCCATTGATAGTGAATCATTGAAAACAATTTGGCTAGTTAATAAAGCATGCAATACTTAAATCTTCCTCATTATTTACACCTTTGGAGAAACTCTTGGATCTTGAATTCAATTTTATTTATATAGCTCTTTTAATAATGTTTCAAAGCAGCTTTACAAAATTAAAAGAAGATTATGGAAATGTGTAGGAGCAAGTATAAATGTGTGTGTATAGATCATAATGATCAGATTGTCGCTGATGAGCAAGCCAAGGGCGTTGGGCGGCAAGGAAAAAGTCCCTGGGATGGCAATAGGAAAAAACCTTGAGAGGAACCAGACTCAACAGGGAACCCATCCTCATTTGGGTCATAACAGATAGCAGGATTTTTTAAATTTATTTTTTGCTGACATACTGTGGTAGGCAGCTAGAAGTTCATTATAACAGAAGATGTCTAAGTTAACATGGCGTCCAGTTCAGTTCGGCACCAGAATGAGTCAGACAGGTGCAGAGGGCAGAGGGGATCTGGATCACTGGGAGCTCAGGAGCAGCGTGTGTAGCTCCAAACCATCGTGAAGCAGAATTCAGCTGGAGATGGTTCTTCTCTGAATGCGTCAGGATCCTCGCAGGGTTGGCCTCTGTCTACTGGAAATGGCACAATCTCCAGATGCTTCGGTATGAAAAAGAAACAGTCTAGAAAAAGAAAGAACAGGTGGAAAAGAATTAGCGTAGTTGCCATTCATTATATTACACTAGATGAGTGTGTGCATTTTGGGCACAGGTGGCTCAGTGGTAGGTGTTTTGCCTGCTATGCAGAAGGCCTGGTTTTAATTCCTAGCCAGTGCCCAAACCCCAGCCACTGGATGCAGTGCCGGTCCCAAGCCCGGATAAAATGGGAGGGTTGCGTCAGGAAGGGCATCCGGCGTAAAACCTGTGCCATGCCGGATGGTCTGCTGTGGCGACCCCTTGCCGGGAGCAGCCAAAAGACCAACATGAGGTTATGGGATGAATTATGTGTATGCCAGGCTAAAGAGATGTGTCCTGAGTCCGCTTTTAAACTGGTAGACTGTGTCTGAGCTGAAATATGAAAACGAGTTTTGTGATCTTAAGGATTGTAACAGAAGACTGGCTAGATATGTGGAAGCTAAACAAACCATTTAGAGCCTTGTATACGTAAGTAATGCTAGTTTGTAATTGATTCTAAACTTAACAGGTAGCCAGTGCAGGGATGATAGTATTGGGGTTATATGATATTTTCTTAATCTGGTGAGAACTCGGAGATGGCAGCTTCATTTGGGACTAACTGTAGCTATTGAGGATGCAGGACAACCACCTAGTAATGCATTAAAATAATCCAGTCTGGACGTCATGTCTGCATCAGATATGGATAAAATGTTCCTAATCCTAAAATTTTTGTAATAAAGGCTCTTTGATTTTCAAGGGACAAGTCTAATATTATACCCAAGCCTTTAACTGTCGAGCTGGTAGTAATTGTAAATCCTTTTAGCTTGGATTTAGCTTCCAATTTTGCTTGCATTTTATTTATGCAAGCTAAATTGTGAGAGCATTTGTTCACTGGTTGGACCAATAAGTAATATTAGTAATAAGTAATATTTCTGTCTTATCTGAATTTAGTAAGCGAAAATTATTATATCCAATCTTTTATATCTTGGACACACTCAGTTAATCTGGACAACTTGGATATTTCATCTGGTTTTGATGAGATCTATAACTGGGTATCATCACCATAGCTGTGTACGCTAATCCCATATCTTCTAATAATGTAACCCAAGAGAAGCATGTATATGGAGAACAGCAGATGTCCTAAAACTGACCTTTGTGGGACCCCATATTTTACTGGCATTACACCGGATAGTTCCTCCATTTAGATCTACAAAATGGTATCGATCGGACAGGTATGATCTAAACCATATAACATGTTCTGTGTTGTATTTAGAAACCTATAACAACACGGTTCCCTATTAGAAAAGATTTAATTAGAACTTTATTTCTGAGCCCTTAAGGAACCTCTAAGAGTGTACCTTGGAAAACAGGTTATCTGCTCCACTCTTATTAATGTAGAACCTTTAACCACTAACCTTATGAAGGAACCCATATCAGAAAGGGTTCTATGGCAAACTCGTTTTT
>JAQMYL010000018.1:20609328-20620187 GCA_030014365.1 Clarias pachynema
TGCAGTGAGAGAGGACATGAAGTTAGTTGGTGTGAGAGAAGAGGATGCAGAGGATAGGGTTAGATGGAGGCAGATGACTCGCTGTGGCGACCCCTGAAAGGGAACAGCCGAAAGACAAAGAAGAGGAAGAATGTATATATGTATATATATTGGTCTGTCCATGCTGTACATCATTGAAAGTTAAATTTTCATAGTCTAGTTTCCTTTTCTTGGAGTAAGACATATTTACCGTATACATGGTAAACTATCGCGTTGATCGGCTCTGTTGAGTGACGCGTATCACCACGCCCACCTCAAGGGGGAAAAAATGCTAGATTACGGGTATATAAAATATTAGCATCAGGGTCCGACATTTAGTGATGCCTGCCATATATGGTGTTATTCCCGCTCTCTCTCTAGCTTTCTCTCTCTCATTCATTCCGATTTCTCGCTATGGTCGGCTGTGCCATTTGGCCAGAAATCAGATTCATTCACCCAATGATAAACTGAACACTTTTCTGTTTTCAAGGGACAGGTTTCCTTTTGGTACCAACAGGCAAAGAAAAATGCACTTTGGAGGTAATGTGATAAGCTGATCACATTACTCACGTTGTGTCCCGGAGTGTGAACAGGAAATAAAGTTGTTGTTCAGAAGATGTGAACCCCAGAGGACCTTTCTCTCAGATCTCTCAGATCACTCAGACCCTGGAAAACAGTAACCACCCGACATAGTGGAATCAAAAACAAACGCAACATCGCCGGCCAGAAAATATCTTCATCCAACAGTAAAGGAAAGAGTCTCCAGTGTCAGGGCTAACCTGAAACAATATCAGTGGAGGCATGATAAAACAGCACACAAACGTCTCGCCAACATCAGCCTCAGAGTAGCACTCGGCCTCTTCCTTACAGCGTCTGACCAGCATTGGCGGAGCTTCCGATATGTGGTGCTCTATTTTTCCAGCTCATCAATTATCTCAGCTAGGTCAGTTTCGGGTTGGCCGTTCTACCGGAAGCTTCTACTGCACATATCTGTTTGGTAGACCCCTGAGATTCTTTTTGTTTTGGACTATGTTTCCGAGAATGCACCTCAGTCAGGTGATGGGAGCACTCACCTGAATCGAGGTGTCTTTATAAATAGCCTGCCTAAGTTCAGTTTGTTGTCTTGCATCTGTCTTGTTTTGTTCTCTTGTGATGGTAACTGCTGTTTTGTTGGATTTCTTGGTTTCTGCCATAGTTCTTGTTTTTTCCTGTTCATGGTCTTGTTTGTTCTTGTTTAGTGAACAAGTTTAGTGTCTGCCTGCAACACCACAACTATCGTGACAGGTGGAAATATATTTTACTGTTAAACTGTGCGTTCTCATAGTTAACCAGCAACGTCGTCAGCGTATTTATTCATATACTCCCCTATATGCTACTCATATTACTGGACGACTCCAGTAGGGGGCACGATTAAGAGGTAACAAATATGGCGACACTCAAGGAGCTTAGTGAGCATGTCGACATTTAAGACAGTACTGATCTCCTGCCAACGTGTATAATTGTCATTAACGATAACGATACATCATAGAGGTGGGGTAATTTCAAATCTGGGGCCAATTTTCCAAATTTTTGACGTCCCTGCTGACTACACTGCCCCTACTGTTTATATGCATATTGCTTCTTGCAGGTACAGTATGTCATGCTAATTTCTAAGGATGTGCGCAAGCTACATACCAAACGACCGTAGAGTACATGAGGCAGCCGTCATGCGCAGACATACGTGTTATTAAAAGGAAGTATATTCCCACCATTTGTTGCTTGCAATAAGAGCAGACACTCACAGGTAAAACAAAAGTACATGGACTTGCTTTTATGTGCAATAGTAATGTTCTGCCACTTGGGGTCTCACTATTAAAGCAAGAGAACATCTGTTTAACAGCCATGGACAGTGATGGCTCAGATGGTTGAGGCTCTGGGTTGATAAGCGGAGGGTTAGGGGTTTGAGCCCCGTCACCGCTGGGTTGCCACTGTTGTGCAATAGTCAGCTTTGGGAGATGCAGAACATCCTCAGTGCTGGCTCCAAGCCTGGAGGAATGGACGGCTTATGACCTGAAGAGTCCAGTGTAAAACCTGGACCAATAATTTATGGACTGACTGATCTGATGTGGCGAATTCAGGAAAGTGGAAAAGCCTGAGGGGGGGAAATAATAATAATCTGATAAACAGCCACCACCGGCTGTTAGCTGGAGTTCTTTTTGATGGCATTCAGTCTGATATTGAAGTTTCCTAACTTGACCTGTATCTCTACATTATTCACACACATTTGGATGTTGTTTTTCACATTGGATAGAAAAATATTTACCGTAAGAACAGTTTTATCTTAATAATTAAAGATCGCAAATCTGTCTGCAGAGGGTCCAGAGCTTTGAGTCATCGTCCAATCACCGCCTGGGAGAATTTCTAATTAAGCTCTGATGTTTTGGCGATGTTTTAGCAAACTACATCTTGTGCTACATCTTGCCAATGTAACTTTATATATCGGGTTAACATCGGTAAAACGTACGTGTGGCTTTAGGGTTCTGCGTTTGTTGTTGTGTTTTTTCTGTTTTGTTTCAATTTTGATGTGTTTTTGAACTGTTTTCACATTTTTAATTCTGCTTCTGGTGTTTCTGTGTAGCGTCTGTTTTTGCTGTTGTTCTTAGTGTCGTAGTATTTTTGTGTAGCTGTCACATTTTCCTTATGTTTTTATGGTGTTTTTGGTTTTGTTGTTGTTTTTTCTTATTTTTTTCTTATTTTTTTCATTTTCTTATAATGTTTTTTTTGTTTGCTTTTGCTGTAGTGTTTTGATTTTGGTGTTGTAGATGTTTTTGTTTTGGTCTTACATCTTTCTTTACATCTTTTTGCTACGCCTTTTTGCTTTGTTTTTGGTGTTGCTGCTTTTTTTTCTTTAGTTTTCTTTTGAGATTGTTAGAGTGGGATTTTATTTTTTATTTTTTTGTGCTTTGTTTTGTTGTAGTCACTTGTGTTCATTGTTGTAGAGATTTTCCCTTTTGGTATTTTTGATTGGTGTTCATTTCTTCTGTGCATTTTTGGTTTCCTTCTTGTTGTTGTTTTGTTCTTCATATTTTAATTTAATCGTGTGTATTGTTTTATGTGCTATTGTGTTTCGCATCTCCAGCCCACCGTACTGACTGCACAAACCCCAGCAGTCCTTATGCAACCCTAAACAGTGAGATAAAAATAGGGCTGCATCCGTGTCAGAAATGTGGGTTATATGTATTTTTAATCCTGGCTGCAGTCCTGAGCTAAAAACATGCCGTCACATGGCTTTCTCGGGCAGCGCAGATGAATATTTCAGGATTTTATCATTGTTAATACATAGCGCAGTTGTTTAAGAGTTTGAGAGAACGGGTTCAGTCTAAAAGTGTTAGTGAATTATTTTCAGCCTCAAAGCCCTGGGGGGGCGGAGGGGAGGAGGAGGGGGGGGTCTCGCCCTCTACGCTGGCACTTAATTAACTTAGCAAAGGGAGTCACGGTTAAGACACCTTCATGCTCAAGGTTAAATAGGATACTTAACACTTCCTCGATCTGCGCTGCCACAGTTCATCTCTAACAGAAGCCGGAAATTACAATAAGCACAAAGCGTGCGGCTTGTGAAAGAATACCAAAGGGAAGTCACCTTAATTAACTCTGGGATTTTTTTCTTATTTTTTTTTTATAGCAAATCTTAAAGCCCAGTCCTCTTTGATAAATGGCGCTAGCATAATGAGCCACGTTTATTCTTTTCAGCGACTGAGCCACGGGAGAATATGTAGCGGGCTGCAATATTATCAAGTTTTATTGGTTCATTTGTTGGGAAAATTGTTCCCCGCTCAAGATGCCGTTTCTTCTCGGCAGTAAAGAGAGTCATTGTGACAGGAAATGGCTTATCATGAATCGTATTAAAATGTCATTTTATGAAACATTGCTAACGATGTTTTGTCCGTAGTAAAATAATAATAAAACAATAGTTATCATTATAACAGCCAGTCCATAACTGGAAATTATTCCAGCGAACACTGGAAAGGCTAATCACTGAAGTGTTGTGCTTTTGTAGAAAAACAATCAAGGACAGTGTGGATGATGAAGCAGAGTCAGCGTTATTACCGTAAAAGCACCTCCTGGATCCTTATTGTGCAGGAAATTGTCTGCTTTCAATTTCCTCTTTGGGATATCCTAATATCGTTGCAAACACTCAACAACAACAATAGCGTCAATAGAGCGATACAATAGCAGTGTTGCGTTGCTATTGCTGAAGTCGCAACAATACAGTAGCTGTGCAAAGGAAAAACAACACACAATTTACACAAATAGAATTCTTATTACTTATTCTAAAATATCTGCAATATAAAAAAGGACATCTGTTTGGCACCACTGAAGAGCAAAGATGATTATTTTCGAAAACCACCAGCTGTGGTACTCACTGGATGCAGTGCCGGTCGGCCCCAAGCCTGGATAAAATGGGAGAGTTGCGTCAGGAAGGGCATCCGGCATAAAACCTGTGCCAAGCTTGTCTGTGGCGACCCCTATCCGGGAGCAGCCTAAAGACCAACAACAACCAGCTGTGGTACTGACATTCTGGTACATGCTTTGATGTTAAGCAGGAGGAGGAGCCATGCTGAATATTGTAACGGGTCTGGCACATCGACAGAACACACGGGAAGCAGGTGTCAATGTCTCAACGTCAGTTTTAATGAAAAGCTTTGGTTTAGCAGTAAGGGTGCAGTTCTTCGTAAAGTACGAGGAACAGCCGTCTCGTTGAAGGTTCGGAGTCGTTTGGGTCGATCCTCAGCAGGTGCGTGCAGAACAGGTGAGACCAGCAGCACTGAGCAGGAGGCACGGTGAACTAGAGACAGCAGTGAGGGCGTGAGGGCTTTCTCCTAGGTGAACGGGACTCAGAACCACTCGAGTCTGAAGCCACAGGAGATGTGTGCAAGTCACAGCTTAGAGATATACTACTTACCGGGAACAGGCGCAGGAGCCTCTTAAAAGGCCGTGTAGATGCCATGTGATGATCAAGGTGATCCGTTTACAGACCAGGTGAGGTCCGCAAGCCTGCCCCCATCTTAGGTGCGCTAGGGGTTAGGTGGGACTTTAGGGTGTCAAATTCCTGTTCTTCTTTGGTTCTCCAGCACACCTTCTCCAGTAGTACTTTTCTCAGGAGATCAGATAGGGGTGCTGTCACAGAGGAGATGAAAGGCACAAAAAATAGCGGTGATACTGTAGTTAGCCAGACACAAATAAAAACAAATTTCGCATCCGATCTGATACACCAGGTACTGTGCCTCGGTCAGCTCTAAATGGCACTTTTGGTGAGACCACCTTTGCGCAGTTCGCCCAAGATCTGTCAGAGGTGGTGAAGATGATCCTCTCAGCTACATGATTTGAGGATGATGTCCATTAGCCCCTGAAATGTACAGTAGATGGGGCGCCATGGAGACCGAAAGGGAGGACCTGATATTACCAATGACCGTAGTCCGTCGTAAAGGTGGTCTAAACCTTGGTCTTTGGCATAAGGGCCACCTTCCAGTAACCTTTCGTCAGTTCGAGAGTGGAGATGAACTAAGCCTTTCCCAAATGGTCCATGAGATCATCTACAGTACAAACGGAAGCAGGTACGCATTGAAGGTAGATATAGCGTTTAGCCATCGGAAGTCTGATCGACACATCAGGCTTGGGCACAAGGTGAGTGAGCCCTGGCTCGGTGGCTCATCCACGATTTCGCTTGGTTCTGAGTGGGCAACAGATTCTCTCCTCAGTGAACAAGATGATGGCTTTGTTCTTTGGCGAGAAGAGAGAGACAAGGGCTGAGATCAGAGGAATGGGTTCTCTTTCTCTATCTATCTCTTTCTCGGTCTTTGTGTCTCTCTTTCTATCTGTCTCTATTTCTGTCTGTCTCCTTGTATGTCTCTCCATCTCTCTCTTTCTGATTCCTCTCTCTCTCTTTTTCTTCTTTCTATAGCTAGCTCTATTTCTCTTTCTGTCTCTATCCTTCTTTCTGCGTGTCTCTCTCTTGCTCTCTTTCTATCACTCTATCTGTCTTTCTCTTTCTGTCTCTCTCTATATCTCCTTCTTTCTCCTGCTCTCTCTCTCTCTCCTTTTTTAGTGCTCGCATACACTCGGAAGCCTCTCTCATAAAATATAAAACTAAGCAGGACTCGCTACTTTGCGTTAACTATTGCCTATGGCACTCTGAGTGTGTGTGTGTGTGTGTGTGTGAGGAGATTACTGAACATGAAACAGTGAGTGTCGTTAGCAGTGTTAGCTTGAGCTTTGTTATCCGTGATGCGTGTGTGTGTGTGTGTGTGTGTGTGAGGACTTCACTCCGGGGGACACTGTCTCACCGCACGGTGCATTAACTCCTGTCTTTCTGCCACGCTGTTAAGGATGGGGGTTGTGGGCGGAGATAAATATCGCTGACTCATCACGCTAGTCCATTTTAATTAAAGTGAAATTCTTTTTTTTGATTGTTTCACCCTCAAACAGAATATTAATTGAAATCATTTATTTCCCAGTGCTTCAGAAAATCTCTGATCACTCATGGCACTTAAAACCAAACATATTCATTTAATTCAGATGAATAAGTTTTCAGTTTTATTTCTTTTTTTTTTCTATTAAGAAATTAACCTGGTGTGGTTAATTACAGGGGAAAAAATGTGAAGAAAAAAATGTGGTGAGATGAAGTGGATTATTTTCCTCTAACAGCACCAGGGCTACTAGATTGTTTTATTTATTAAAAAGTGATGGATCATATTTTTTTATACTTTTACTTTTTACATGTGATGTGGGATGATACATTATAGAAAAAGGCTATAAATTCTGAACTGAAAAGAAAAAAGAAACACGGCCCTGTTATGGCTTTAAACCCCAGACACTGGAGACTCCTTCCATAAATGTTAAACCAGCATCTCCTCATATAGATGTTGCTGTTGCTATAGAAACAGTAACATTCCGTGTTACATCTAGCATGTGATTTGCAGCAGAACTACTGTCAGAGCCGCTGTGATAGAAAATGAATTACCCCCCCCCCCCCACACCCCCGCCTTCCCGACCAATCAAACTGCTAATCGGATTAGATAATCTGATTTTGTTGCTAGCGTGTGAACCTAACGCTCGGCTCAGGAACGCATTAGCACGACGTGGCGCTCGCTCTCTCAGGTGTACGAGCTGTCGTCCTGCGTCTTCTTGTCTTTTTGCCGTCAGCACAAGCTCCAGAAAAGGGCATTACTTTTTCTTTTTTTTTTTTTTTTCCTTTCTGCCATCATGCGTTGAGCGCAAGAGAAAATTGCCTGAGCCCAAAATTGCATCAATTACAGTCTATCTCTCGCTAGGCTTCTGAGACGCTGCTGTGAAAGAGGAAAAAGAAGAAGAAGAAGAAGACAATGCCCGCACAGCAGAGAGTTGAGTCACACATCGAGTATACGCTGCACGTGTGAGCCTGAGCCTCAGTACTTAGATATGTATTAGGAAAATAAAATCACACTAATTTGCATAAAATGTTTCTGTGTGAATTAGCTGCGGAGGTTAGATGATAAGGATTGAGGATCAGGCTCTCCACACATCAACACATTTTCTCCACTATATCTTATCTATTCATATGTACATGTTTTACACTCTCCGTTCCTTGCTGATTAACAGTTTTAGCTTGGAGCAGACAGCATTTAGGACTGACTTTTTATTATTATTATTATTATTATTATAAACCCTCCTGCGCTTCCTGCCATACCTGCTAACCCTAACTGACAACAAACGCTAACAGCCTCAGAGACAAAAGCAGACATGTGGCTGTCTGCTGCTTGAAAAGTGTGATCTTTAATAATAATTTAAACATTAATTTTAACAGCAGGGTGTTTTACCTCTTACGTATACTAGAGTGCTGTTGTCGTCTCAACAAAGAGAGAGAGAGAGATTCATCACAAACTCTTAGTCGGAGTTGTTGCCGCAAGGGTGGCACAACCAGTTATTAGGTTTAGGGGGCAATTACTTTTTCATATAGGGCCAGATAGCTTTTTTCTAAAAAAAAATAAAGTCCCTGACTTACGACTGAGTTCCGTTTCGGGAGCACGTTTGTAAGTTGGATTTGTTTGTATGTCTGACAAAGTGAGTTTTACACACCCTTGACACAAACAGACAATGTAAAGCAGGTTTGGTGTTTTGGTTCCACATTATACACCCGTGAGACTGCGCCTCCAAATCACGAGGGGAATCCCGGTGATGCAGCAGGGTCAGCTGACCTCGTTTAATGGCAGCCCGGGAAGACATCAAGGCGAGGACATAGACATTTTCTGCGCGCTTGAATGGATGCAACATTGTCTCCGAGCTTTATTGGACTGTGAACACTGTCTTGTTCAGGATTTTCCGAAATTAGGATTCTTCAACATCAGGACAGCTTTACAGGACAGATGTTTTCTATCATCATGCTCCCGGACTGATTGATTGAAACCGATGCACAAAGCGAAATTCTGCATTTTACATTTACAGCGATTGGCTGATGTCCTCATCCAAAGCGACTTACATCTTATCTCATTATACATCTACGCAGTTGAGGGTTAAGGGCCTTGATCAAGAGCCCAACTGTGGCAACTTGGAGGTGCTGGTGTTTGAAAATGGGACCTTCAGATCAGTAGACAGTCATACGCCATAGAGTGAGAGAGACAGTGAGACAGAGATAAAGAGACTGTGAGAGAGACAGAGAGAGATACAATGAGAGAAATACATAGAAGAGAGGGAGAGTTCGACTGCATGTCAC
Source organism: Clarias pachynema (assembly GCA_030014365.1). NCBI lineage: Eukaryota > Metazoa > Chordata > Actinopteri > Siluriformes > Clariidae > Clarias > Clarias pachynema. Next base: position 20,618,075 of record JAQMYL010000018.1, read on the forward strand.
CGGAGGTAAAAGGAGACATAGCACTTGAGGACAGTGCTGTCAGATCTCTGCTTTGAGAGAGTGTAATGTAGAATAGAGACAGAGGTGTGAAGAGGAGAGGAGCGAGGACAGAAAAACACCATCAAAGCTGAGAAAATCTCAGCAGGGAAGAGGAGGACGAGGAGGACGAGGAGGACGAGGGAGTCCTGAAGGGCGGCAGGGGGAAGAGGCGGGAAGAGGTGATGTGCAGCACAAAGGGAACAAAAAGACGAGAGCGGCGTTAACAGTCTGAGCACTTTACTGATGATGAGACCATTAGCTCTGCAGAGAGAGGCTTTCCACCAGGACTCGTCTCTCTCACACACACACACACACACACACACACGCACGCACGCACGCACGCACACACACACACACACAAGCTCTCTGGAATCCCATGGCCTGCTTTACATATATATTACTGTATGCGTATTTGTGTGTGTGTGTGTGTGTGTGTGTGTGTGTGTGTGTGTGTGTGCTGCACTACAGTGAAATTAATGTCTGGGACTCTTTTAATCCATTTAATAGCACACTCGTTAGTTTGGATTTTACACACTCTCTCTCTCACACACACACATAAACTTTTCTTGGTAAACAGAGTCTAATTAATGCACACAGTATTCCAGCTGACACTTGACTAGTTTAATGAGCAATAGCTTTAGCTATATATATAATATTATAGTTGATAGATTGGGTTATGTTAGGTTTATTATTGTAATTATTGTCATGTTAAAAATGAAAGAACAAAATTTATTTCCCAGTACCAGCATCCAACATTTAAGAAGAATCTCAGAACTACTACTACTACTACTACTACTACTACTGTACTACAACTACTACTACTAATAATAATATTCTCAGAAAGCTATATGTATATCGGCCAGTAAACCTAAACATATAATAATCAATAATAAAGTAAATACCATCCGGCATGTTTAGGGGGGGAAATATTTAGTTTATTTCATGTTTAAATTAATCATTTCTTAATTTGTATGATAATTACTAAAATTCATAAGCGTGAATACACACAAATATATACATGCACACAATTTAAATGATTGAAATGTGTAAAATGATAAATGAACAGCAACAAACAAGCTGTTTGCAATTTTTCTGTTTGCATAATAATTTTCTGTAGCTCACATAGCTGTTAATTCATATTGAACGGAGTTGTACTTTTGGCAGCTTTGTTTTTAAACATGGACAGAAAGACAAGAGCAGGCCTTATTTCAGATTTTTGTACCAAATTCTGTGTACATAATAAAGACCTTAAAATGGTTTGAAAAATAAATAAACAAACCCAGAAGGGTCCTTCTCACTCTTGGTGCTTGGACCCTATCGAAGGGCAGCTTTCGGTTCTGAAAATTGAAGCCCATGTGGAAGAGCCAAAACATGCAGTTCCTCAAATGTCCACTAGGATCCCAAAGTGAGTAAATCCCCATAAATTTACAACAGAAAAGAAGACTTACAGCCTGGTACAAAAAACAGCTTTGGTCCCCATAACTAGATTTTAACTCATCAGTTAAAATTATATTAAGCCATATAGTTATGCATAATTGGGGTGTGGCTGATTTGAGTGACAGCTGCAGTGCAGGTGTTAAACCGCTTGTTATCTGTTATGCATCACTTTACCTAACCAGCTAACTGCAATAGTTATGGTTTAATTTAACTATAACTATTGCAGGACTTGACACGGGACGACATGTTAGTACTGTATATCATTTTATGTTAGCCATAGTAGCATTTTAGCTAAGTTAAAGCTAAGCCAGGTATGTTGTGTTAACTGAGGGACACTACCGCTGAAAAGTTTGGGATCAGTTGCAAGTTTCTTTGTCTTTGTTTAGTGATTTATTATCTACATTCTGCAAAAATACTGGGGTTTTCAAAACTATGAAAAAACACATGGAATTAGATAATAATGTAACAACAACAATCATTATTTTAAGACATGAAGGTCAGCCTTTCCGGAACGGTTCTTGTAAGAACATTATTGTGTCGAGTGTGTTTGTAAAACCCATCATGATGAAACTGTCTCTCATGAAGACCTTCCCAGGAAATCAAGACCAAAACTGACCTCTGCTGCAGAGGAGACGTT
>JAQMYL010000018.1:20646097-20666443 GCA_030014365.1 Clarias pachynema
ACAAACAGGAAGTTAATATCACCAACCATTCCCATTTTATTAAGGTGTATCCATATAAATGGCCCACCCTGTATAATGAGCACAGATTTGCAGAAACTAAAAGGTTCAGTAAAAGGAGCAAGAGGTTAGTTTTCTTGTCTTCACCTGTCCAGTCTGGGTGTGTCTATGCTCATAATAGGGCCAGATTCCTGTTCTGTCATTCCTGATGGCTGTTGTCATTAAGCGAGACCTTTACTTGTCAAATATACAATGCTCGGCCAAAGAACAGTCACCATTTCAGAAGGGTCAAATATATATATATATATATATATATATATATATATAAAACCAAAAACAATTTAGGATATTAGAAATTATTGGAATTGGGTGTCCGACACATTATTAAAATCTGGAAGGACAGTATTGAACCTTCAACCTTGTGGATAAAATGTGATCAAGACAAAAAAAAATCATGAATGAGACCACTTAGTTGCATGGTACCAAAGTCAGAGCTATGTTTATTTCTATACACACACACACACACACACACACACACACACACACAGTCACGGATTAGGATTGGGACTAATCAGCTGTGTGTCCATAAGAAAACCACTTGATAATGAGGCTAATCAATTTGTTAGGGAGCATAGAGATTAACCTTTGGAGCAATGGAAAAAGGTCATGTGGTCTGATGAGTCCAGATTGAGCCTACTCCAGAGTGATGGAGTCAGAGCACAGGGTGAGCCATGTTACAGCACCCCTGAAGCAGACAGGGTTAAGGGCCCTGCTCAATGGCCCACAATGGCAGCCTAGAGAACTTCTCATCAGTCATCACGTTAACCTTCCTGGCATCTTGAATCAATCTGACCAATCAATCTGGTCTCTGATTTCTCTTATCAAAGGCATAAATGTGTTTTCACCTACAGAACTGTTCCTCATTCAGTGTTTCCTGTTTTTTTGCACCATGCTCTGTAAACTTTACAGACTTTAGGAGATCATCATGGTTACTTAAACTATCCCATTTTGCACAAACAACCACGACAGCAACTTGTTTTGCTCTTATGGGAAGATAATTAGCAAAGCTAGAATTATTACTACAAAACCCGAAGCACATCCTAAACTGCATTTTACAACTAATTTAACACAATGAAAGACTTGTACTTTTTATCCTTTTATAGTTGCCTGATTTTGTTAAAACCTCTTCTTCCATCACCTGATTGTAAGGGTAATTAAACATATGTAAGTTCAGTATTATCTCGAGTACATTAATACAGACCCACAATGTTTTTCTTTCTCAGTCCGCTCTGCACTTTAGCCCTGACCCATGTTGTACTCCGCATTTCTAATTAGCTCTGATTAGCCTAGCGTGTAGCCCAGAAATCCCTCCACTGCCTCCAGGCTCTATTTATAGCCGCACCACGTAAAGAGATGTCGCTCCAGAGTTGGCCCGACCTCATTTAATCTGGGTTTAGTCTCCGCCCGAGGTGCGTCAGGGCTTACTGTGTTTGTTATAAAGTCTTGGAAATGATCTACAGATTTTAGAGTAGCTGGTTGGACGTGTGTATGAAGGTGAAGAAAAAACACTCTTTGAGGATGTAATCAGGTCACGCAGCGTCACCTGTGGTTCTGACACTGAAGATAAACATTACAGAACTTTTTCAGCACTTTTTAATAAGCTACCGCAGAGTGAATTAACTCCAGAGGGAATGAACGTGTGTGGAAAAGAGAAACGTAGCCTACGCAGGCAGGAAGACATCGAAGTCGAGTCTGATTATTCGTACACTTTGTTGTTAATAATAATTTGCTGTGATCCTCATGGTTCGCTCAGGAGCATCATCCTGTGTGAGCGAAAGGGACAGAAAAAAAATTATGGTTTGACAAATCGATCATCTGTAACCGTTCTCTGCCATAAGATTGTATTTCAGATGAGAAATTGCTTTTGAGAAGTCAGAAAATTAGTTTTATCCCCCCCGGAAAAAAAAAAATCTAACTGGACTGATCCTTTGCTCTGGTGAAGCCGTCAAACATAAACCTACTGTACCTTAAATATGAACCTTTCACCTTTAAATGTGAGGAAAACAGTAGTTAGTGAATTAAGGTAGTTTCTAGAGTATAGGGTGACGCTTCACTACACAGATTTCTAAATAAATGATACAAACTTGAGTAATTAAAAGTGAACAACTACAGTATTACCACCAACAAAACCACCAACACCATCACCCAATCACCACCATTACCACCAACACCATCACCACCAACACCATCACCCAATCACCACCAACACCATCACCCAATCACCACCAACACCAACAACACCATCACCCAATCACCACCAACACCATCACCCAATCACCAACAACACCATCACCACAATCACCAACAACACCAACACCATCACCCAATCACCACCAACACCATCACCCAATCACCAACAACACCATCACCCAATCACCACCAACACCAACAACACCATCACCACAATCACTACCATCACCAACAACACCATCACCACCAACACCATCACCCAATCACCACCAACACCATCACCCAATCACTACCATCACCAACAACACCATCACCACCAACACCATCACCACAATCACTACCATCACCAACAACACCTTCACCACCAACACCATCACCCAATCACCACCAACACCATCACCCAATCACCACCATCACCCAATCACTACCATCACCAACAACACCATCACCACCAACACCATCACCACAATCACTACCATCACCAACAACACCTTCACCACCAACACCATCACCCAATCACCACCAACACCATCACCCAATCACCACCATCACCAACAACACCATCACCACAATCACTACCATCACCAACAACACCATCACCACAATCACTACCATCACCAACAACACCATCACCACCAATACCACAAATGACACCACCGTCACCACCAACAGCACCAACAACAAACACACCACCAACAAAAACAACAACAACACCAATACCACCAACAATACTGCCAACACAAAACCAACACCACCCACAACAACACCATCAACACCACCATCACCCCAAGCATGACAAAAAACAACACCACAACATCAACACCATCCACAACACCACCACCAAAAATAATATCACCAACACAACAACATCAACACCACCATCACCGACAATACCAAAGCCAACACCCTGACACCAACACCAGCACAACCAGCAACACCATCACAACCAGCAACACCACCAGCACCACAACACCATCAACAACAACAAAGGCAAGGAATTGTGCAGTTTAATCCTGTTTGGGCCCAAGTGTTAATTTCCCAAGACAGATCTGATTCATTAAATTTCACAAGTATTTAATCTAACACATTGAATTTATTTGCTCCACTAGTTGGCTCTTTAATGCTTTTTTTCATCCATTTTGCCATTTTCTAAACTGTCATTTAATTTCATTCATAATCCATCACTGGCATGTTCTTTGTTATCTTTTTTTTTATTTTTACTTCTCTTATTATTATAAAATGTTTAATTTAGGTTCAGTATAATGAGAAAGTTCCAAGTGTGTGTGTCCATGTGTGTTCTTTCTTTGCTCTAATTGCCTATATATTTAATGCACTTCGAGTCAGAGTCCAGGTCGTGGTGCAGTGGGAAATCTATAATAAGCAGTGGTTATTAACTCAGCAGCACCATTAGAGGGACATGTTCAGGTGCTAGGAATGATATCATCTTTCATGGGCTGACGTTGTGGCCATATTAGTGAAATCAAGGTCACTAAAACACTTACATTATTCATTTCAGAGAGTGTATATCTTTGACCTTTCTGCAGAGGGAAGAGTTTTCTAAACGGCCGGTCCTGGGACGTCGCTTCCCATTAGAACGAGTGATTAGTAATTCATACTAATGTCCAAGAGCAGGCAGGAGGATCCGGGCACGAATAAAGGAGTGTTTTAGTGTTTTTAGCAGTTTCAGGAAGGAAGGAAGAAAGAAATGAATGAATGGATGAATGAATGAATATTGTTTCTTATTAAATGCAGAAGAATAAAATTAAAGAAAAGTTAATAATCAAGTAAAGAAAGAAAGAAATACGGTAATCAAATTAAAATTCTAATTTTATTTGTCATATACACAATCATACACATTATGATATGCAGTGAAATGCTTGAACATCTGCCCGTGACTTAAAATAAAAAATGAAAAGGTTACAATAATAATAATTTTAAAAAATGGAATAAAATAAGAAATAGAATTTAGAGAAATTTAGCTATAGAGGACACAGCTATTGAAAGTAGAACAAAATATAAAAATATAAAATATAGAAATACTTAGCTATACAATATAGTATAAAAAAAAATTCTTAGCTGTAAAATGAAAAACTATCTGTAAACTTGTTATAGATATACAGTAAGTATACACATTATGCACATTGAGGGGATACGTCCATTGGGAGGGGGGGGGGGGGGGTAGTAGAATTAAATAGGAATATTTTTATAAATAAGAATTTCCACGGGGTGTGCAAATGTGCATGAATGTGTAGGTAGAAAAGGAATTGATAAATTAAAGGGAAAAATATTATATGTATTAAGAAAGAAAGAAAGAAAGAAAGAATGAGCATTTATTTTTATTTTTTAAAGAAGTAAAATGGATTGTTTAATATTAAGTTTATACATTAAAATGTCTGAACAAATAAAGAAAATTGGGGGAAAAAACATAATCTAAGAATAAAAGGTTATTTATATTAATAAAATATATTAAATATGACAATAATCAGAAAACGTCTCTGTGTGCATGAACTTTGCATGTTCTTCCCGTGCTTGGTGGGTTTCCTCTGTGTACTCTGGTTTCCTCCCACAAGACATGCAGATTAGGTTAATGGGCGTTCTCAAATTGAGAGTGTGTGTGTGTGTGCGTGTACTGTATGTGTGTGCCCTGCGATGGATTGGCACCCCATCCAAGGTGTACCCCACCTTGTCCCCTAAGTCTCCTTGGATAGGCTCCAGGACCCCCACGACCCTGTATACAGGATGAGTCGGTATAGACGATGAGATATGATGAGATGAGACTAATATTTAAATGTGAAAGAAATCATGTTTCTATGAAAAGGTACAAAAATGAACGCAGGCGGGCAAAACGACTGCCCTTAGACTTCCGCTGTTAATGTAAACACAGGAGTCGGGATTTTTACACAGGTTCAAGAAGAGGTTGAAGTTTTTGACTGTATGTTTAAGATTCAAGAAAGAGATGGAGAGAGAACACTGGAGTATTCCTTTAACTGAAGCTACGAGTGTGAGCTGCCATGTAACAGAAGAGCGAGAGATCAGATGAAGCTCTTCAGCCACTTCCTGTCCTCCTGAGACAGCAGGCAGGATTTGGATGGACTTATACAGACATCATCTCTCTCTCTGTCTCTCTTCCTTTACCTCACTGTACTTCTACATCGGCATGAATGTTAAAAAATTTATATATTGTTCCCAAACAAATATACAGAGCTGGAATGGGACATGAGAAGGACAGGGCAAGAGATGAGACAGGGCATGAGATGAGACTGGGCATAGGGGAAGACAGGGTGTGGGGTGAGAGGGCATGAGACAGGGCATTGGGTGAGACAGTGTCTGAGGTGAGACATGGCATAGAGGGAGACAAGTCTCACCCCTTGCCCTGTCCCACTCTTGTGCCATTCCAGCTCTGTCTCACCCCAGCCCTGTTTCATCCCTGCACTGTCTCACCCCATACTCTGTCTCACTTTGGCCCTGTCGTCTTTGCTGAAGGCGCTGGTTGATTGGAGTATGTACAGTAGGGTGTAAATGTCACTAGTATTGTTATGGTTTGGTAAAAATCTTATCAGACTCTTACTTGATGAACACCTTCATCATGTTACTGGTCACACAGATGCCCCGCTAGTTATAGGGGTCTAATTCATCTCGACTCTTGCACATCGGGGATATAATCCCCTGCTTCCAGATGTCAGAACAGATGTCAGTGGTCTACATTACAGAAAGTGGTTCTGGTTCTTTTTTATGGTTGTTTATAATCTTCTCTAGTTCATTTGGGTAAATCTTTTGATGTTTTGTGGAGATTTTTTTTTTTTGATGTTCTTTGAATCTTTCTTTGATGTGTCCTGGGTGTGTGTTGTGTTCATGCTGTTCCATTTCCCCCAGAACCGATTGTGATTAATGGATTCTTCAATTTCTCTCCATGTCTGATGGTAGTGCTGGTGTTTTCTTTCTCTCTCTCTCTCTCTCTCTCTCTCTCTCTCTCTCTCTCTCTCACTCTGTTTCTCTTATAAATAATCTGTATATATTTGATTGTACAGGACCTTTTATTTGGTTCAGTGTGTTATGGTTTGTTACACGAGTTTGCCTTAGTCGCTAATATGTACAGGAGTATATTTCATTTATTTGTCCTAGCAACTGCCCTAGACTCTGGAGCTGAGCTTTAAAGTATTGAGTAAAGTACACAAGCTATGAAATACAGTAGCAGGAGAGAGTGAGTGCAACACCATGGGGATGCTGTCTCTCCTACACAGAGTCAGGTGTGTGTGTCAAAGAGCGGCGCTCAGCAGGTGGAGGTGGGAAAACATCATAAATAAACTTGGAAGTGGAATATGAGTGAATCGACAGCAAGTTGTGATTTCTGAATCAAAACAAGATGCTGAACGTTAAACTTTAAATGCAAACATGCAGGCAGTAATCGTATAGTGCTCACACTAGTGTGTGTGTGTGTGTGTGTGTGACACCAGGAGTTATGTGGATGTGGCAATGGTTGTGGGTGAAGGTGTAGGTGTAGGTATTGGTGTGGTGATATGTGGGTATGGGTGTGCATGTGGGGATGGAAGAGGGTGTAGGTGCGGGTGAAGAGATGGGTGTGGATGTAGATGTGGATGTGGGGATGGGTGTGGGTGTAAGTATGTGGATGGGTGAAGGTGGATGTGGGGATGGGTGTGGATGTACAGTAGATGTTGCCATGGATGTGAATGTAGGTGTGTGGATGATATAGGTGGGGAAGGGTGGGGTTGTAGGTGTGGTTGGTTGTGGATAAAGGTGTCCATGAGGGTGTGGGGTGGAGTATAGGTGTGGTTGTTGGTGTAGTTATGGGTATGGGTGGTAATGTTTGCATGGGAGTATGTGTGGCCGGGAGGTGGACAGAGGGAGTTTATTTTTTAAAATAACATAGAAATACTAAACTGATGAATTAAGAGCAACTTTGAAGATCAAAAGTCTCTGTCTCCCGTTTCTTTGTCTCTCTCTATCTCTCTTTGTCTCTTTCTTCCTTTCTCTCTGCTTGTCTCTGTCTTTTTGTTTATCTCTCAAACACTTTTCACACAGGCATCGTGCCACAAAGAGCATAATATTACCCCTTAATATCTTGCTTTCTCTTGTGGTTTGTACTGCACTAATAAGCCACCTCAGTGTTTGATTTCAAGCAGCACTCTGCTGTCCTCTATCAGAGGGGCCGTGGTGTTTAACACAACAACATTGGTGTCTAGTGTAGTGTGGACTGCATGTGTTGGAAATACCATGCACAGCATTGCTTTCAAAACAATAAAGATGGGGAACCCAAGTGTTAAGGTGCTTTCAGTGCAGTTTTGCATCACTGATGACCTCTGGCGACCTAACCAGTCATAGAAAATAACCGAATTCTTGTATCAAACCAATCATGAAGCAAAGAAAAAGGGTTTTGTCAAAAAACATCTCAGTGTGTCTTCTAAGGCTAGAAGGATCCCAGTGCTGTCACTCATTCTCTGAAACACTTAAATATTTTAATGCATCCAAAAATAAAAGCCTGGCTGCTGATCAAACTCGATCTCATCTGAACTTTCACATCGTTATTCCTAATGCACTCTGCTTTAGCAATAATTAAGTGGAGTGGGTACGTCTGATCTAGTCTATAAAATATATGGGTGTCGCATCTGTCTGCCTGCCTGTCTTTTTGCCTTTCTGTCAGTCTCTCTCTTTGTGTCTGTTTTTTTTCCCTCTCTGTCTGTCTCTTTATCTCTCTGGCTGTCCGCTTCACTCCCTCTCTATCCGTCTGTCTCACTGTGTCACTTTCTCCTGTCCTCTTTTTTTCCTCTTTGTCTCTTTCTGTCTGTCTGCCTGTTTCTTTCTCTTTCTTCCTCCCGGTCTACCTTGCTCCGTCTCTTTCTGTCTTTTCTCTCCCTCTTGTTCTCCTCTCTCTTCCCTCTTACCACTGCTTCCTCTCATTTCCTCCCCTTCTCTCCTTTGCCCTTGTCAACAATCTGCATCTGTGACTCCGTCCCTGGAGTTTCCTCAAAGCGCTCGATGTGACCTTGCTGTTTTGCTCTTATGAGCTCGCAGCCTTGATCGGCGCTTCAAAGCTTTATTGAGCGCTCGCTCGCTTTCTGTCTCTGCATGTTAGAATTCATTACATTGAAACCTGGTAAAAGTCTAACTTTCACTTCCTCCAGACATCTTTCTAATTGCATGTGAGATCAAGTTCGAGCGTTAGAGCCGGGTCCTGGAGGACATCATCAACGCTGAGTTCGGGACTAAAGGAGAAATTTCACAGTGTTTCGAAATGTATCTGAATAATTTATTCAGACAAAGGCAGCAAATCCACTTTGCTTGAATGAAAAAAGAAGAAAAAAAAACGTCTGGGGGATGATATAGTTCACAACTGTGATAACACAATCAGAGACTGAAGTGTTAAAAGACTCAGAAGCTGAAAAGTATTTACTCCTGTTTCTGTGAAAACCTAATTAGTTCATGGACCATCAAAAGCCATATTACAATGAATGGAACCCAATTAAGGTGTCACATGATCTTAATATTTAGTACACCGGCACCCTTGGACCTTTATCTCTCTAATTAATGCACCCGTGCCTTGCTAACTTTCTCCTGACCAAACCCGCCTTCTGTGTGATGACTAATTACAATAATTTGGCTCTTGTCTATGATTGGTTAGGCCATCAGAGCTCTGAAAAAGGAGCTGACCCCATACAATTTAAAAATAGTTTGTTTATGTAACAACGTTAGCAGCAGCCTCATTTCCCCGCTCATCTGTTCCAACCCCTCAGTATTCAGCATCACCAGTATCCTACGCGCCAGCCTGATCATCTGTCATCATCTGTATCTGTTTCTCACAGAGAAGGTTCATGGTTCATGCCTTAAGTTTGATGTTTTTATGTTTGAATGATTCATAAGGTCACTGTGTGGCTTAACAAACAAAAAGCATTCATCTGAAACTGCTCAGCTACAGGGACTGGACTGAAAATGAGAGACAAAAAGGTCCTTCAGGAAGCCTAGAGAACTGTTCCTCAAGACTACATTAAAAATACAGGAATGTCTGTCTCTTTGGAGACATATGAAGAAATGGTGTGGGGGGGGGGGTATCTCTAAGACTCTTGCTGTTGTTGTTTTTTATTTGTTTTTGTTTTTTTTACAATAAATAAGATTCCATTTTTATTACATATGTGTAATATGAAAATATGAGCAGAAGTTATTAATTACATTCGCTAACGAGTGACAAGTATTTTCCAAACCTGTGGTGTAGAAAATGTTAATAAGCAACATTACAGAAACTTGGAAAAATGCATCAGATATGATTTTTTTGTAAACAATAATACAGTAATACAATACTTGTGTGTGTTTTTTTTATTGTTTACAGTTTATTTCATTTATTCCTTTTAATTCTTTTAATATGTGTTTTTGTGTGAAAACATAATTCAAATTATCTGATGGTAGCGGCTTTTAATATTAGGCAAAGCCAACCTCAGATAAATAAAAACGTTTAACTTTTTTCCCCTTATGCCATATAGCATTATTTATTATAATTTCTTATAAATTATTTATTTTCAAAAAATGAGCCCAAAACAAAAACATATATATGTAATAGCATGTAGATTCACCTTTAGTACTAATCATTTCCTGTTTTCATCAGTCTCTCACATCACCGTGGACAAATTTTGTTCCACTGTTCTTTACCATGTTGCCTTATTTCATCGTTCCGAATAAACATGAACACCACAGGGTTTGAGCGATGCTCCGCCAGATCGTGACAGATTTGAAAATTGTGTCACAGCAGCTGGTGTAGCTCTAAAAATTTAGCCTCAATAGGATAATTGAGTCTGTAGAAAACAATGTTACAGTTTGGCTAATCACGCGGACTACGTACAGTGATGCGATAGAAAGCTGTTGCATATCTCTTCCAATGAACCATCATCTCATTCTGGTGTTCCCGAGGGATTGTCCATGATGAAGCTCTTCACTCAGTCTTCCTCAATCCTCTTTTCTTTGTTGCAGAAGCTGCACGGATGTGCTGTGCTGTGTGCTCTTCGTCGTCGTCATCCTCGGCTACGTCGCGCTGGGCGCTGTGGGTAAGTTGCTGTTTTTGTCTGCTTGGTAAGACTCAGTAGCAGAGGTGCTGGCAAAGTACACAAATCCTGTACTTAAAAAGGTAAAGTAGAGAGCTACTGGGGCAAATACTTCTCAAGTACTGTATAAGTAGAAGTGTAGTTGAGGAAAAGCCCAGGAGTACTCACCCTCATGTATCAAAAGCTCACAGTATCCTCCTCCATAATAAAAATATCTCTCTCTATCGCGCTCTCTCTCTCCTTCCCAACTGTTAATGTGCTGTTTTTGTCTCTGATTTATTTGCTGTACTTTTAAGCAGGCTAAAAGTAAAAGGTGTCCTCTAATAAAACTATGCAAGTACAGATTCATGAAATATGTATTTATGTGTAGTAACAAATTACATGTACTCAGTTATCTCTTACCTCTGCTCGCTAGCTGTATTAACACTTTAATAAATCCAATGAACCACTAAGAAATAAACATAATTTGATGCAAGAAAATTGATTGTTTTATAGAGATCACGTAGCAGCTTTCCTTCCCTCGAGCTCTGAGCAGGACTCACCAGCTGTTACTCAGATATCCATTTATCACTGTAGTTTTCTATTAGATTTACATACAGTGTTAATATCTAACAAGTACTGAAACTCTATTCACTCAGACTCTTTTGTGTAGTCGCCCTAATGTGCTTTATGGCATAACGGGATTTACTGAAATCTATGAATATAAACAAAACAAAACAATACACAGTGGAACCTCAGATTGCGAGTAACGCGGTTTGCGAGTGTTCCGCAAGACGAGCAAAGATTTTTTTAAATAAATTTTGACTTGGAAAACGAACAAGTCTTGATTTACGAGTACCGAGTATCATGTATCACGCATGCGCTTCTTGTTTTGACGCCGAGCGTCACGTGATCACAACTGAGCCAATGATTTTTCTGTGCACGCGTGTACTGTTTACTATAACACTGTGACCACGTGTGTGTGTGTGTGTAAAACATATTTTATTTAGTGTTTGTATGCGTGTGTGCGTGAAAGTCGTCTTTGTTAGTCGTGTGTAAAGCAAAAGCAAGTCTCATTAGAGAGGTTAAAGATCCCATTTTCTCTCTTTCTCTCTCTCTCTCTCAGTGTCTGTTAATGTGTGTGTGTGTGTGTTTTGTGTGTGTGTGTGTGAAACTCAAATAAGAGAGGAGGAAGATTTACTGTGTAAGACGAGAACTGTGTGTTCCTCCTCTCCTCTTACTTTAGCTCCACACACACACAGCGCATGCGTGCACATACAAAGGATTTATTTTTACTCTTTTCAAAGGTAATGTGCAGGTTTATTTTTACTTTATATTTTGTATTAATTATTTTTATGTGTTTTTTTTTGTCTGTGGAGCGAATAATTTGGGTTTCCATTATTTCTTATAGAGAAATTCCACTTACGAGTGTTTTGATATACGAGCCAGCCTCCGGAACGAATTATGCTCACGATCCAAGGTTCCACATTACTCTGAACTTGCCTCCAAACATTTTAACATGCTTTATCCTGGCACAAGGTGAAAAATATAGGTCCAGGGTATATTCCTACAATGTTGCATTTGAAAACAATACAGTTGCGCTTGACAAAGTCAAATGAATATGTATGAACATGTGGACAGGACGATTTGGGTGACTGTTGTGACCTTTTAGCGACATTCACCTCGAAATTCTGAGGCAAACTTGAAACAAACAAAAAAAATTCACTACAAAACATAATAAAAGCCATTTTCAGACTTTTACTTATTCTGGCAAATTATTGCTCACTGAAACAAGGTTGTCTATAACAAAACAAATGAACTTGAAAACAAGCAACAGCTGATGCGTTGTGATGAGCCAATCATATCGCTTCTTTTTCTTTCCTTCAGAAACCTGTGATAAGTGACATAGTGCCACTGGTGAATTTTTCACACATTGTTCACTGACCTGTGGATGAAACTCATTTCAGCTTATTAACAGACATTACAGATAAAATGTATTATAAAGATCGCTTACTACAGAAGGCCACAGATAAGCTTAGGGATGCGTATAGACGACCCAAACACTCTGTCGCAAAAACATGCTTAAAAATTCATACAGTAGCTCATGTCGGCAAGCTTCGGATCACCACGGGTCACGCCGACACACCCTGGGAAGCCACGATCTTGGCATGCAACCACCCAGGGCTCATCAACAATCGTGAATTTGAAGCAAAGGAACTGAGCATAACTCCCAGCGTGTAACATTTTTCCTTGGATTTTGTGATTAAAGATACAGTAGATCAGTGCAAATTAGTGTGGAGTTTGAGCTTTAGGTATCAAGATAAAAGAGAACTGAAATAATGAGAGCGAGTGGGCGAGAGTGTGTGTATGAGTGAATATGAATATTTTATATTGTTCAACCCCATAAGGATGTTAGAGCGAGTAATGCTAACGCTACCTCCATTTATCTACTGATTTTATGAGGTTTGAGGACAGTGACTGGACAGGTCCAATCAGGACACTGATTTTTCATTTATTTTTTATATTTTTATATTTTATCAACCAATGAAAAATGGCGCAGGAGGTAATGCCGCTACCTCACAAGGCCAGGGACCCTGGTTTGATCCTGGGTGTCCACTGGATTTGCCCCAGACAACAAATGGAAGGAGAAGAACTGAAGAAGACAGGACAGGAGTCTATTCTTGTCATTACACAACAACAGGATTCATTGGAAATGTTGACGAAGATCTTAACTTTACCTCCCAGCTAATGAAGTTTCAACCCTCTCTGTGGTGCTTGTCTTTGTCTCAGGATCGCCAGGACGTCTTTCTGTTTATTCTTTGACAGTACAAGACAAGGGACAACTTTCCACGAGGACAATATTTCAAAGTCACATCATCATTTGTGTCATTCAGTCAAGCTGCCGATGAGTGAGCCTCCGATTTGAAACCTCATCAGCATCACGGTTAAAGTCAGTGTCGAATCGCCGAGATGAAATTCCATGCCAAGACAAGGGTTAATACACGGGGTGAGGGGGAAAACTGCCTGCGAAAAATGTGAAATCATCTCCGTGACATGGCTTTTTAACGAAAGCCATTATGTCCCCTTGTCATTGAGCACAGCCGCGCTTTCACCTGCAGCCTTTTTAGTCCCCTTCAAAGTCAAGTGCACTTGTGAATCTGAAACAGGGAGTCATACAGCGTTTTTGTGACTATGAGCCCTGGAGCTGTAGCGCTGATTTTAAAAGAATAACATCATGTCTCTTTTCGAAACAACCTTTTTTTTTTTTTTTCGTTCATTCATTCTTAGCCAGCAGCAGTTAATGCATGGATATAAAAAAAATACACAAATTGAACGATGAAACAATAACAGAGAATACGAATGTGCCATTCCAGCTGCCAAGAATGATGTCACCATCCTGTAGACACACACACACACACACACACATACGCATGTGCATACAGATGCACACCACTTTAATCCTTTTAAAAACGATGAACTCAGCAATGACATCATCTTCCAGACGCCCTGTCTCGTGCCCACATCAGTGATGCTGATTGAACTGAAAGAAAGAAAACAGCCTCGATTGCAATTATCACGGAGTCGCTCGTTATAAATATAATTACACTTCATTTGCATAGAGCGTTTATTTCATTAAGATCTGCGCCATTACGAAGGGAAGATGTCAATGATGTAAATGAGGTCTTCCAAGACAGAAGATGGGCTTTCCCACATTCCTGAGCTGTTTTAGCTGGAATTGTCCTACATTTAACAGTTTAGCCATTTTTGAAGGCTACAGTAAGTCACATATTGCCTTGTTTTATTTTTTTTGCAAAAATAAATGAGCTGATATTGAGTTAGAATGTTTATAATACAATGGGCATTCGAATCAAACCGGGACTTTATTGTGCAAAATAACAGAACACAGTTCTGACGCCACCCCCCCCCCCCCCTTTATTTCTCTATATAATCCCCTGCTACCCTAATGCACTTATCCCAGTGTTTCACTAGTGCTTGGACACCATCAAGGTAGAAAGTTTTCTCAGTACACATGGAGCCTGCTTCACATCTGAAACACTGGCCTCTCAGGAACTCCTTTCTCAAAATGTGAAAATGTCTTGGAGCGAGGTCGGGACTATATGGACGTTGTGGCAATAACACGCAGCCAAGTTCCTGTAATGTGCTGGAGAATGTTGGAGAATGTTCGTGAGTACAGTTCCCACAGACAGATGCGTCTTTTCCCCAAGTTGGTGACATCGATTATCAAGGATCAGGCGCTCCACTCACTGAATGTTCACAGGAACGACTGTAGTAGGCTCCGAGCCGCCTTGGCCGGGAACAGACGTACGACCTTCTTTAAAACGTTTCCACCGTTTTTAATGTTTTTGCTGTGGTTAAGAGTCTCATCACCGTACTGTGCTTGAAGTCTCTGTAAATGTCGATCGCTTTTAAGCCTTCAATCACTAGAAAATTCATCAAAGTCCAGGTTTGACTTGAACGAAATGTGTTTGTGTCCATGCAAAATGTTATTAAAGCGAGAGATGTTTGCACAATTTGATCTTTTTGGCATTTTATTATATAGAAAGATTAGACACAAATGCTGCTTCTGTTACTGTCGGCCATGTTGGATTTGGAGGAGAAACGCTCGGGGTGGTTTGGGGGTGACTTTGTCCGTCTAGTGTAGACGCTGAACACGTACAGTAATCACTCAGTAACAGTTCACAACATGCACGAATGGTTTACAAGAGCACGACGGATTGTGTCGCATTTAAATTCTTGGTGGTTCCTGGTCACTCAGCTCACAAGCCTTAAACCACCTACACATTGGCTGTTCATTAGCTACGGAATATCTGATACAAACCGTGCCAAATTCATGCCGAAGCATCAAACACTGCCTATGATGTCCCTCTTCCTCACCTGTTAACAGCCTAGATTCGGTACCTATAAGGTTAACACAGTTACTAATTAATTAGGTGGGAGTGTAGAAGAAAACTCAATAGTTCCTCCAATATGAATTGATTTTGTGTGTGTGTGTTTTATTCTGTTACAGTCTCACTTTCTGTCCTGCCTCACAGCGAGTTCATTCCTCCCTCATACATTTTAATATGAGGGATTTAAAGCTTAGTGTATATCAAGGGATGAAACCGAAGACCTGAGCTCTATGTGTATGTGTGTGTGTTTCTCTAGCTTGGATACACGGAGATCCGAGGAAAGTGATCCATCCTACTGACAGCTCAGGAGATTTCTGTGGACAGAAAGGGACGGAGAATGCGTGAGTACCGGCGACTCCTTCAGCCAATCAGGAAATAACCTGATTGAACGTGGACCTGTTCTGTACGTCTCAGTAGGAATACGAGCATGTGGATACGAATGAAATGTGCTGTTATAAGATGACAGTCGAAATAATTTTATGCTACACACATTCATCTTCACTTACAGTTTTTTATTTATTAAAAAATGACACCTTTAATCCGTTTATAGTTACAGGTGATGTCATGGAACATCTATGAAGCAAGTGAATTCCTGCTCTCATGTTCACAAGACAAAAAACACAGTTTGATACAAAGTGCTGACACTGGAGACTCCTTCCATAAAGATCAATAAACATCTCCCTATTGAAACTTGTTCCTGTTGTTGGTTTTTTATATAAATTCAGGATTCAGATTGAAGACAAATTCAAGTTGTTACTATAGAAACCATCGATATTTTTCCATCTACGGGTTAGGGTTAGAGTGAGACGGGGTAGGGGAGTCGTGTGGAGGATGCAGGAGTGAATTCGGGGACGCAGCGCGTTGATTTAGTTGGAGTTCTTTTGTTTGGTGTTGAGGTGCGAGCCCAGGATGTGTGCTCGGCGTGAATGAGAAGCAGCTCGTTGGTGGAGCTGGGGAACAGCGATAAGACTGTTTGTCATGCGCGGTCATGGCGCGAGAGGTGTGTTTACTGCACTGGAGTTTATAATTGGAGTGTGTGTTACGCTCTGGGAATTAAAGGCGAGGAAGCTAGAAGGCTGTTATTCTGTCTATGTTAAATAAAGCAGATAAACCAACATGTCTTATGTGACTTCTATAAACACAGTATAATCAAATTCTAAATGAGGTTATGAATTATTATTTTTGACTGGTAATGAAAGGGAATTAAATCATTTTGACACCAGGAAATAGAAAGTAGAATTTGAAGTTAAATGGGTATGACATAATGACCCATTTTAATTTTAATGTCAGTGTAGAAAATGTGTAAAAGTTTATTTAATGAACACAACGAAGCACACAATCACTCATCATCTATACCGTTCTTTTCGTGTATACCGGGTCGAGGGAGGCCTGGAGCCTATCCCAAGAGACTTAGGGCACAAGGCGGGGTACACCCTGGAGGGGCACACACATACTGTACACACACACACACACACACACACACACACACACACACACACACACACACACACTCATTCACAGCCTATGTCCATTTTGGGAATGCCAGTTAGTCTAATCTGCATGTCCTGCAAACTCCACAAACACAGACCCAAGGCGGGAATCGAACCAGAATCTGGCAACAGTGCTAACCACATTACACCACCAAGCCGCCACACACAATTACACTCCAGCTAAACTAATAATTAGCTAAACGATCCAATAGCAAACCAGGAATAAACTTGACTAAGACCAAAAACACTTCAGGAAAAAACAATGGCAGGTAATTAAGGGTAGAAATCAAAAAGAGCTGGAGAAACCATCGGTTCTGAAGCTCAACCGTGGGAGCTCTGGTTGTCGCCATCTCTTGGCACCTGAATCTGACTAAACCCTGGTTAATTCATAAATGGGCAAATGGGTGGAACAAACAGAGCCTGGCTGTTCCAGCAAACTACCTACCGTAACTCGCTTAGCTTTAGCTTAACGAAAATTGTAAGTTGGCTAACGTTAATTTATATGCTAATTCATTTAACTGAACTCTGTCTTCCATAATCTTCACAGCGTCCCATGATAACCCCTACAGTTAACCAGTTAGTTGAAGTGATGCATAGCAAACCTGTAATGCAGCTGTCACTCAAATCAGAAAGACCCATTTTGTTAGTCTTTCTCCCTTAGGCTGCTCAGGTCAAGGGGTCGCCACAGTGGACCATCAGATTCGCACACAACTTGGAACAGGTTTCACGCCGGACGCCCTTCCCAACGTAACCCTCTTATTTTATCCGGGCTTGGGACCGGTAGTGAATCCATCAGCTGGGGTTTGGGCCACACCCCTAATTATGCATCATTTTATGGTTTAATATAGTATTAACTGATGTGTTAATTAAAAACTGACCTGCTGTAAAAAAAATAATTATAATTATAATAAATTGACCTGTACAGTTGTAATGATTGGGGAATCTAACTACTTAGACTTAAACCATTTTTTCGTACCCGGCTGTAAACATATTTATTTCTGTTGTGCATTTTAACAAGGGTCTTTAGGGATTGACTCACCTTTGGAGCCAAAACCAGACCCAAAACCTCCGGAACCAGAGATTTCAGAATCGGAGGTTGCTCCTTGGTAGAAATACTGAACTTAAATAAGATGATAGAGTAATTACTGTAGCAAATACAGAAAACAGGAAATGAGATGATGGAAGAAGGAAATTCAAACATTAAGTCGATAGCTGCTATCTAGTGGTTTGTTGGGGAATTGTCCAGGTGCATGTGACAGCAACATACTGTAGTGAGTAGAATTAGCATCATTAGAGGATTATTGCGTAATGTGTGATAAATAGAATAGAATATCCTTTATTGGATTAAAACATGTGGTTTGTCCAACGAAATTAGGTGCTTTACACGTACAGTAGTACACAAGATACAGTCACGCATATTGCTATTGCACAAATAAATACATACATAAATAAAGAACAATATATGGGAAGCAATTGGGAATAAATACAATGTCACATTGGCCTCCACAGTCCCTAGTAGAGTAACCACTACACCACCGTGCCACCATATTACTTTATGTCCAGACAATGTGTAATTATTGATACTAATAAACTGTAGAAACTGGAACTGTAAAGTGGGAAACAATACACTTATATTATTTAAGCAGTTTATACTAATAAAAACATCCTCATCATTTTGAAGCAGTGGTTTTACTTTCCACACAAAAAGACAGACAGTGTGTGAAAAAGCAATACAAGAAATACATGTTTAAAATAAAAAAAGTATTCTCAGTGAGAGATGAAAGATACCATAGATAGATAGATAGATAGATAGATAGATAGATAGATAGATAGATAGATAGGTTTTGATATAACAGAGACATTCTATAAGAAAATGTTTGTATAATAATTACAGAAGGAGTCTCCAGTGTTAGAGGACAGACGAGTTTACATATAGCTCCTTTTTCCTTTTTCTTTTTGGTCTTTTTAACTTGAAGAAAGAGAAATAAAGAGAGGCTGATAATGTTAACTTGAGCTATGAATAAATAAAGTGTATGAGATGTTTTTCTTTAATAAAATAAGCATAAATGTTGGCGGTGGCACAGTGGTGTAGTGGTTAGCACAAGTGGCCTCACATCTTCATGGTCAAGGGTGCGATTCCCACCTCTTGTTAGGTTTTCTCCGGGTACCACCCACAAGTTTCCTCCCACAGATAAAAAGATTAGGCTAATTGATGTTCCTAAATTGCCTGTAGTGTTTGAGATGGATTGGCGCCCTGTCCAGGGTGTACCCTGACTCGTGCCCAAAGTCTCCTGGGATAGGCTCCAGTCCCCTGTGATATAGAAGACAGGGGTATAGAAGTTGAAGTGGTAAAAGTGGTATAGAAGATTAAGATAAATGTTGGCAAGTCAAGAAATTAAGCTCTGTTATTTGGATACAACATGTGTGTTTTCAGTGTTTTCCTGTTTGCCCATTGTTCTGTAGCTTGTTTTTCTCTCCGCAGTAAGAAACCCATCCTATTCTACTTCAACATCCTAAAATGTGCGAATCCTGCCGTCCTGATAAACCTGCAGTGTCCTACGACCCAGGTCCTACACTCTAACTCTAACATTCACTCAACTCTACAATCTTTACTCATGGCACCACGTTCACCATCTCATGTTCACATTTACAGATGTGTGTATCGACGTGCCCGGACCGCTTCGCCACCTACACGGAGGCGCAGCTCAAACACCCCTTTAACAGGAGCCACTGGGAATATTACAGGCAGTTCTGCAGGCCGGGATTCAACAATCCTAAGAAGGTGATTATTCAGACACACAAGCTGAACATGCCCTTTATCGATCTTCATCCCGAGAGCAAGCGAGATTGTGTTGATGTGGTTATCAGTCAATAACCAACTCCAGCTGAAGAATAACCAAAAACTGCAAAAGTCTTCTGTAATAATTTTTGTTTTATTTTACCTTTTTAATTTCAAATGTTTTTACTTTTGTTATTGTTTAAAAAAATTTTTACTTCTTTATTTTTGCTTTTGCAAGTTACTGAGCTGAGCGGAGTGGTTTGAAATCGGTTAGAGATTACTTAACACTGGAAAACATTGTGGAAAGAAATTATTAGATTTTAAAAGTGTAGGCCACGCCTTCTTTATTGTAACTGACAGACACACAGAACACGCCTCCTTTACTGTAACTGACACACAGGCCACACCTCCTTTACTGTAACTACACACAGACCACACCTTCTTCGCTGTAATTAACAGACAGGCCACACCTCTTTCACTGTAACTGACAGACACACAGGCCACGCCTCCTTCACTGTAACTGACACACAGGCCACACCTCCCTCACTGTAACTGACAGACACACAGGTCACACCTCCTTCACTGTAACAGACACACAGGCCACACCTCCTTCACTGTAACTGACACACAGGCCACACCTACTTCACTGTAACTGACAGACACACAGGCCACACCTCCTTCACTGTAACTGACACACAGGCCACACCTACTTCACTGTAACTGACAGACACACAGGCCACACCTCCCTCACTGTAACTGACAGACAGACAGGTCACACCTTCTTCACTGTAACTGACAGACACACAGGCCACACCTCCCTCACTGTAACTGACAGACACACAGGCCACACCTCCCTCACTGTAACTGACAGACACACAGGCCACACCTCCCTCACT
>JAQMYL010000018.1:20683404-20698732 GCA_030014365.1 Clarias pachynema
CCAGTTAATTTCTAACTAAATTTATACGAACCCAATATCTAACAAATTTTGACAATAGTAGAATGTGACTACCACCAAATGCCAAAATGAATAAATAGATAAATTCTCCTGAAAACTGATGACTGTGTGGCTTCATAATGATGCAAACAATATTTATTCCAAAAAACTTTTGTTTTTAAATTGAAGTGCAAGGACCAAAGACAACATACTGCTTTATTTGAGAGATTATTAATATTCTAAGGTATGTGATTAAGTTAAATTCTTTAATGCACAAAATGCTTGTGTTATGAATAAAGTGTGCTGGGTTGTAAATTAGATTTAACTCAAATGAGTAGGCAAATAAAAATTTAAGTGCATCAGTGTGGCATTATTAAGACTTTTTCACTTTTAAGACTGAAAGTTGACAGAGTGTTTCATCAGTGGAAGTTTTAAAATATCTAAAATATGAATGCACTTAAAACTAAAAAAAAAATAAATAAACAATGTAATCAAGCATTACAATTTTAAGTAATTTTTTTGCTAACGTTGGAACTCCAGGGAACTCTGAAGTTAGAAGCGAGACACACACCAGGGTTGAACTGACCATCCATGTACGAGTGCAGAGTAGTGAGCATGGGTGTGTCGACTGGCGTGAACGCTGTGTACTGCAGCTCCTCCATCAGGGGCGGGGACAGCCTGCCCGGCTGCAGGGAGGACACCGGCGCCGTGGACGAGTGATTCGGACTAACATGCTTCTTATGGCGTGCTCGGCAGTTCTGAAACCAAACCTGAGGAACCACAAATACGCAGTACATCAAGAAGCGTTAAAATGGTTTGATTTCCGTCTCTTGCTTTAATGTTGAAAATGTACTGAGCATAACCTACACTTATAGTCATAAAATTTGGAAAATCTTTGTTGGCAGCTCACATATGTTCTGTTAAATAATCAAACCTGCTTTTGGATGTAAAAAAACATTTCTCCTAATATTTTAAATAATTGTATATGGGGGAAGTTGAATTTATAATAAACAAAGTTTTGATAATATTAGCCTAATAATGTGGATAATTGGTTAGTAAATTTTTTTTAAACTGAACTTTCAAAAAGAATTTAAAAAAAAAATTTTTTTTTTAATTGGTCATTAGATTCATGTCGGCATTTATAGATGACTGTAATGTAAAAAATAACTGGGGGGGGAAGCAATTGTACATTTATTTCAACTTTAAAAATCGTCTGCTGATTCTAGTGTGATGAAAACATTGTAAATGACTTGGTTACAAATTAAGGCCGGCCTGGTAACAAAATAGGGACTAATTTCTTTGTATTGTTAAGACTTTATTGTAGTATTTATATCCCACATTTCACCTGCGCACCTGAATAACCCTGCGGCTAAGTCCAGTCCTTTCTGCCAGTTTCTGCAGTGTCTGAGCGTCCGGGTTGTTGTCCTGAGCAAACTGAGCCTGCATTACCTAATGCACACACACACACATATATCATAATGTACACATGTTGAATTGTGTATAATACATATTACAATAATGTAAGCAAAAAAAAAAAACCTATCATAAAACACTACCACAATATGTATTTTTTACTAACATTGATTTGAAATTAATTTTTTAAAAAGGCCTGGACACAGAGACTGTGTTTTTTCCCAGCTTAGGGGGCAAGTAAAAGTGATGTTCAGATAAAACTGATGGAAGAATCCGAGCACTAACCTGCAGCTGGTCAGCCGTGAAGCTCGTCCGCGCTCTCTTCGCCGGCTTGGGTTGGTTTACTTCCTGTTCTGAAGGTACGGCTCCTTCTACGTTCACTCCTTTTCCTGGACGGAAATGTGAAATTGGTGTGAAATAACTCCAGCAGCCTAGACACTGAAAACATCTGATATTCACCCAAATACAAAGCAATAAAATACACTTCACATGCTTTCAACATTTCAAAGAAATGTCTGAAGTTTTAAAACTGCACTGATTTTGCAACATCAGATGGAAGTATACAGTTTTAAAAAAATAAATTAAATAAAAAACAACCTAGACCAAACAGATACAAGCAACCAATAGCAAGTCAGATAACAGAGATCTGGGATATTTTTAATGTCTGAAAAGTAAAAGCCTACAGAATGAAATTCTTTTAAAACCTAAAAAAAAGAAATCTGTTACACAAATCTATATACCTAGAGAAAAATAATTTTACACTTTTTTTTTTTTAACCTTTTAACAGTTCATGCTTTTCATTTTGATGAGAATAAAGAAACATGACATGACAAAAAAAACACGTTTTTTTTGTCCTTTGTCACAAGAGTCATATGGTGACAGCAAAGGAGTCCTAAGGAACCAGAAGTCCTAACGAGACTAAACATAAACAGATGTGATGACAAGAGCGAGCCCCACCTATCCAGGGGTTCATCAGTTTTGCATTACACGAAACATAATAGTTCTAGCACAATCACAAGAAATATAAAAATGCTGCTTTTTCCACAAACTGAGAATTACCATGCATTAAATAACTCATCTTGTCATGTTACACAAGCACCATTTAATGATAAAACCTGGCAAATTCTAACACAGCAATAACAGACGAGACGGTTAACTCGTCTTCACGCTCACTAATCTTGATAAATCAGACTGTTGTCTATATTTAAAAAACAAAAAAAGGAGACTTAAACATTAACCTATAGAGCTATATTTTTGAAAAAAAAAATTCCAAGATTAAATAAAATTAAAAAATAACAGACTTAAGACACAGTAAGACTTAGCCTTAACTAAGATCTTCATCTGCAATTTATCATCAGATACTAAAAACATCTTTCTTTTGCATTTCTTGCACTTTTAACAAATTTGATTGTTTATATGCAATGTGTGATATTACAGCCGCACTTTCACTTTTAAGTAAAATAAGCGGTGCACAAAAAAAAAAGTTTGACTGAATTTTAAGTGTTTGCTAAACATGATGACTGAATTTAAGCACTGCACATTTGTATGACCAAAGGTTTTGCCATTAGATACCATTTAATTAAAATAAATAAATAATAATAATGAAAGAAAGATATATTGAAAATGTGAATGGATCAATAAGCTTTTTTTTTATTTTTTATTTTTTTTTTTTATCTGTGAACATAATCCTCTCCACAATTCCTAATAGCTATCTATTTAACTTTTCCTTGGTACATGTTCCAAACCCCAGGGCCATGGTTGGAGCATTCATCCACTCATGCTGGTCTCCCGATGAAAACTATAAAGCGTTTCATCACCACCGCTTGGATTAAATCAATGTGTACAAACAAATTGTGAAAAGGCCTTACCGTTCTCCATGGCACGTTTCAGGTTGTCCAGCATGCGGTCATAGTGCACACGGCAGAGCACTCGCTCGTCCACCAGAGCGAACTCCTCTCCTGTAGACAGCTGGCGTTTGCAGGAGAAGCAGGCGAAGCAGGCCAGGTGGTAAGTGTTTCCTTTGGCTCGGCGAACCCAGTCGTTGGAGTGGATGTTCCTGCCGCAGTGAGCGCAGCGGGTCCCGTACTTCCTTTTTTAAAAAAATAAATAAAGTTTTTGGAAAAGGTCAGTTCTGCTGTATTCCAATATAACATATTTTGTACATTAAACAAATGAATATAGAATGTCTTGAAGGAAATGAGGACTTATTGCATTTTAATGACAATTATAGCACAAATGTAATAGATAATTAGAACTACACCACATTCACCATCCCAGATACTGATGGCAAAACCTCAGCAACAAGAATCTTTTAATTTCTTAAACGGTGGTAAATTCGGATATACTAGCAATTACCAAACACTGGATTTTTTTATACTATATTTAACCTCAATTGCGTTTTTTTTTTTTTCATCTAAAAAACAAAAACAAAAAAGGCATCAGTGATTATCAATTAAATGTTTAAAATCACTGTTAAAATCAAACGAATCACAAGTAGTTTGAGGAACACCAAAGCTTAGTCTAAGATGATGAGATTATTCTTGCTTACATTTCAGATTATAGAGCTTTGTGGTCAAGAGAAAGTAATGCAATTGTTTGGAGGATCTACACTTGATTCTCAATCTGAGCGAACATCACAAATTTAAAAACAAATTGAGATACAAGAACATTTTATACAAGAACTCATGCAAAGGTTTATTTTTTTTGTAAAATGTAGGCTTGGGATGACTGCATGGGGGGGGGGGGGGGTTGGGAAAATGGTAATGAACAATGGAAATAAAAAAAAAAATCGGTCACAAGATTTATCCAAAAGATGCACCAAGATTGCATTAATAAAGAATGCATTGAGATTATTCCTGAACCAGATGTTGACATTTGAAGTCAGAGTTAGGATGGTGAACTCAATTTTACTTCTTCATACACAATATTACCAAATATAGCATCAAACAAAGATGGTCCAATAAGCTATGGAACAAGATAACAGTAGTGATACCTATTACAAGAAACCATTCCTAATGATAATCAGTAAGTTCTGATAAAGTGTAATGGGATAATTAAAATAAAAAATAAACTCATTTTTAACAAAATCTAACAATCTTTACATTTTTTTTTTTTTTTTTTAAATCTGAAATGTAGCCTCATTAAAGTAACTCCACCACGCAGTGTTCACGTTTTATTTTGGTTTTAAATGGTGAAAAATAATTGTAGGACGAATTGAAAAGTATATCAAACATTAAAAAAAAACCGCATGTAACTGTACCTGAAGTAGTCGAGTTTACAGAAAATCTCTTTTTCTTTGATGTAGCAGCTGATGTGGCGGCCGAGTGACGTCTGACACACGCTGCACGAGAGACATCGCACGTGCCAGCACATATCATTTACCTTAAATAGAAAAAAATGAAGGTGGCGCGAGGGAGAGTGAGAGAGAAAAAAAACAGGTAGCAACGAGTTAGCAAAGCATTTTACCTCCGAAATATAACCTGTAAACCATTAACACACAAACATTCGTTTCCACGAACAACAAAATCTGTATACAGCTGTAAGCTATAGTGTGGGTATACAGTAAGTATAAGTCATAGTGTGGGTTTTTGGTTTATACAACTAGCATGAATATTAGCAGAGATAATTAAGCTAATCATTAGCACGCCAAACAGGACAGTAAAATATTTATAATAACAATGGGTGAGCATAAAATGTTTTCCTCGTTATGTATAATTAGTTGTAAATAATAATAATGTAAATAAAAATCATGAATGTTGACCAATTAGTCTAATAAATATTTGATATTTACGGTAAATTGCGACAAACCGTTTGTCCCTAGCGTAAGTTTTGATTAATATGGGCGTTTAAAGCAAAGACAACTTTATGCTCATCTCGTAAATTAAAAGTAAGTCATGAGAGTGTAACATTTTCAAACCTGAAAATCTGTCTCTTAAGACAGTGTACTTTTCAGCACACAATAACCAATGAACAAAAAAAAGAATGTTTAAACAATTATTTCCATATATTTTTTTTTATTCTTTAAAAGGTGCTCTGCGACAATGACCAGTGTTAAAAGTAAAACAAGCATAAGATATTAAATACATAAAAAAATACATGTAATTAAAAGGAACTTAAATATACAAAGTATTTTTAACGGGCTTGTTACTAAGAAAATATTGCTTTTTTTTGTCCGTGTTTTTTTTTTTTAAGTAAAGAAAGCTATTATTTATTTACTTTTTAAATTATTTAAATATTATTTAAGCGTTTTACCTTGAGCAGGTATTTGTCTACAATTTCCATGCCGCAGCTGGTGCAGATGGCTTTCTCAGTCATGGCATGAGGTGAAGAGACGGTGGGCGACGAGACAGAAGACGAAGGACACGACACTTCTTCCAAAAGATCTTGAGTTGAACTCTGCATATATAAAATATATAAATAGATAGAGGTAATCATTTTGGCTACATGCCTACGTTTGGTCAGTTGGTTTGAGAAAATAAAACAGCAAATAAATATTTACAGTTTTCCGACTTAAAAGAAATTGATCCATAAAAGGGCAAAAACAGTTTTAGTTAATTAATTAATTACCAGAACGTTCGGTTCTTGCAGGAGTGTGTGAGGTTTGCAGTTTTGCGGCATGGTGAGCAGCAGGAGAAAGTGTGCAGGCGGAGAGTCGCGCGCTCCGAACCGCCGCCCTTTTAACCTCTGCGGCCGCCCCGTTAATAACCATGACAACAACCCCGGTGCAAAAGATGCAGCTATCCCCCACCACCCTGAAATTATCACAACACGTACACACACACACACACGCGGGGCTCTGGAAGGAGTCTAATAGCAATGAGCAGCCTTTCTCCTCCTTTTCGGATTTCAGATGAGGGAATTGTGGAAAAATATAAAGCTTATAGATCATCCTCAGGCGCATTAAGAATACTAGGCTTTTCAGTGGTGTGATAACTGGTAAGCAGGCCGCAGTAAAGCTGAAGGTGACGTTACCGAGAAGGAAACACATTTCAATTAACGTCAATTAACGTATTTAAATAACTCAAACTATAATGAATTTCACAAACTGCATGATGCTGCAGAAATAAAACTTTCTTCTAAAGTGTCTTCAGAGCTTTTACAAGTGCCGACTTGATTGCACGTCGCAAGCTTGCGGAAGGAATTTTATAACTTAAAAACCTTTTTTCGAGCAAAAGTTGTTGCAGTTGGTTTGTCCAATAACGTAAAATTATTTTTAAAATGCGTTAACCCAACTTTTGGGATGTTAAAGAAAAATGAAAAGCAAACGGCTTATATCCAGCTGTTACATTGTGGTCGGAAAGCGAAATTAACCCCATAAATAATTTTTTTTTTTTTTTTAAAGTCAGTAGTCTATCCGAAGTTGCTCAAAACAAAATACAATACAGCCAAACTAAACTCTGGGTGATCAGTTGATTCCTGTGCATGTCGCAAACCTGTATCCAGATCATCAGCTTTTTGTTTGTTTGAAGGTTTTTAACACTTACTTTGCTTTCGGTTCCCGACTTGAACTCTTCCACGCCGGGGCAGGGAAGCGTCTGCTCATCTTTCCAGTACATGCTGTGAAGGTTTGCAGATTCAGGCTGTAGCAGGTTGCTTTGTGTAGAGCATTACTGCTCCAGGTATTCCACATGTGCGTCTACACCACCATTTAACTGCAACTTTAGTTTGGGAGGAACTTTGTTCCGGGGTTTTTTCCTCCATGGCCGCACCTCCTTGGCACATTTACACCCGCCTATTATTCAGAGAGGGGCAAAAAAAAAAAAAAACAGGAATATACAAATGAGCCCTCCTCAATCCCGTCAAAGTTTAATTAACGGTAAAAAATATATATATATTCTTAGTGTTTTTTTTTTTAATAGGAGCTGAAACTTAACACTCTAGAAACCCCGAACCTGCAGAGAAGCTGTGCTAAGAACAAAAGAACACTAAATAAGATTTTATATATATAATTCCTCCTAAAACATTAAACCTGAAGAAAAATAAAATAAAATTGTTTCCACTTACAGTAGCAAGTGTTTGCCCGAAAATTAAATATATATGAACCGAACATTAACATTAGAATTGTCGCAACAACAACAAAAAGATCCTCTTGCCTTCTGGTTAAAGACAGCCAGACATTCAGAAGAAGCAGTGATTGAGTTTGTGGTCATTACAGCTGCCGCCGTTTTCAGTTCTTTAAGTAAAAAATAATCCGCAAATTGGACTAACTGGTGCCATCTGAGAAAGTTCATCCCTGCTCTTTACCACCTGAGTTTGTTTAGTGTTAAACACGGAGTCATAGAGGAAATCTTTATTATAGGCTAGGGAATTTCCTTAACAACTAGTTGTCATCATATTCGAATAAACTACACAAATCAATTTATTTATATTCCTATATATTTTGACTTTGTGCTTAATCTCAGATTAAAATCGGATTAGACCTCTAAGAAATATGAATATTACTTGTCTGGGTTTAAATATTTTATTCACCTAACTCAATAGAGTTTAACATTTGTACTTTTTTAATACTAATTATGGGAATTTTCTGCTTTTTGAATATAAAACATATAACATATTGTTAGGACAATTTAATACTTGTTTGGTTAAGCATAAACTGTTTTTAGTTTGGTCGAGTTCTAACAACATTGATGCAGTCTGTAAGTCATGGAAACATCCTTCTAAACGCACATCTGCTTCATTTACTTTGATATTAATGTCATAACTGTTTCTAACACATTTTATGGTACATTTTTTAATTAATTCTACACATTAATATTAGTTATTTAAAATTTTTAAATGAACATTTACAAGATTTAATGGCTGCCTCAAATAATTGTATACAATCTTTATTTTCTGTTTCACAAATATGGCTTTGATTTTGGGGCCTCAGACATGCTTTAAAATATTTTCTATAATAAACTTACAAATTATTATTAGCTTTGTTTCGGTTTAAGCAAACAATTAACACATTTAAATGTAGTCTTAAGTGATAGAATATTAATATTTGTATTCAATGTTTATATTCTTAAAAAATAACCTTTGGTTAAACATTGCTTTTGGTTTTTCAAGGCTTTCTTTTTTTAGGGCTGAGTTGTTTTTGCTTTCAGTGTTTTTCTGTGTGTTATGGATGCAGCTTTGACTGGAACCAATTTTTAATGGGTTTCTTCTCCTAGCTGTGCTTTTTCCTA
Source organism: Clarias pachynema (assembly GCA_030014365.1). NCBI lineage: Eukaryota > Metazoa > Chordata > Actinopteri > Siluriformes > Clariidae > Clarias > Clarias pachynema. The sequence continues at coordinate 20,691,981 of JAQMYL010000018.1, forward strand.
CTTTAGAAAACCACAAGCCAGTGCAGATGATGTGCTTTAATATTGCATTTCAATGAAGAAAAAAACACACGTCTCAAGGTATACATGTCAAAAGCCAGGGGGGAAAATGTTGCTTGAGGTACATGAGCACATAAACAAGACCAGTATTGTCTGAAGATGAGGAAAAGTAAGGCCTATGACGTCACCGAGTTGTTTACCATCCTGAACTCCACAGGTTTTTGTGCGCCATCCTCAGATTTCATGCTGAAGTATTGTGTTTTATCTGTCGAGATGTTGAAAGATAAATGACAGCCAGTGATGACGGTGTTTCCAAAGATGGAGACACCACGTCATAAGTTAATAAAGAAAGACGGGCTGTGCAAGACATTGCGGTTACATTACAGCCTGTGACATCTCATTTCACATGAGTAACTCTACACACATGGACAGTTGATCAAAACCCGTACCACACACATACACCCACACATGCACACTTTATTTCATGTGAGATCATGTCTTCTGCCTTTTCCTCTAAGACTTGTCTTATTCCAAGCCAGGTTTAAGTGAGGTTTCTCACACCATTCCTTCATACTGTTAACATTCTAGGTGTTTTTTCTCCATCACTTTAATGCAAAGAGACTTAAAGGATTTATTATAGTTTTGAAGGATTGTCTTTCTCAAATATGGTCATTTCAAAGTAGCAGTTAAACCAAAGTGTACACTTCACTGTACCTAAGAAATTGTTTATTTGCATTTTTGGATTTTATCTAGCATTTTGCTTTGGCTAAGGAACAGAGTTTACACAATGTTTTATCCAAACAGGTTTAATGTTGAATGAATATTTTTGTGGGTGTCATGGTACTGATTAGTACAGTTGCCTTGTGCCTCCAGAGTTAGGGATTCAAATCTCCTTTGGTGTACATGTACTGGTATACATGTTCTCTACCTGGAAGAAATCTGTTTTCCCGCACAGTCCAAAGACATATTTAGTTATAAGAGGAATAAAACACTTTGGAGTATTCTGTATTGAAAATAAACAAACATATTCGATTGGAACTGTAATTCTTCACACCATCCTGTTTTTGATTTTCTTCCTACAGCATTTTATTCCTCTTATACCTCAGTAATTTTCCAACGCCAATAACTTTTCAGTTATTAAAAAGGAAACACAAAAAAAAGGCCTTGACATCAATCAGATTAAAACTATTCTCCAGTGTGAAAAGCTTAGCCACCCTTGGGGGGATTTTGTTTTTCTTTTTTTTTTTCTCCAGACGTTCATTCATAAGATTTTGAACGGCTGGAAGTGGGGGAGTGGTTGTAGTGCATGTAACTCAACACTGAGGGTCTGGGAGGTGAGGGGTCTCAGAGCTCCACCGCTCCAACAAATGGACTTTGACAGGTCGATCTGGGGAACGCTGTGGTCATGTTTCCTGAAACCTGCATTGAAGCTGAATGCCAGAGGAACAGGAAAAGAAAAAAAAAATGCTTGAATAAACGCATGGCCAAGCAGCAGTCGTCCACACTCTCCGACTGAGTCAGAGTGCTACAGTATACTGAATACACAATGCTGCCACGTCAATCTGTAATTGAGATCGCAATTAAAAAGAAAGTTGCTCTGTTACATTAAAGCTCTCATTAATCATGTTCGCTATTAGTCAGGAATTTTCATTCAGTCATTTTGTAGGAAATTGGACCTAAAGTCTATGATGCTTTTGAGTTTTTGATATAATCATTTAGAATCTGAGTGCACCTGAGTTGGGTTTGAAAAAAACACAGTCTGACATAGATTTTTTTGTATTTATGGTAAATTATTTTTTTCTATTTTAGACCATGTACTTGGTGCAAAAACAAGATCATATAGTGTCAATCATCAACTGGGCAGGTTTTTCTGAATCATTTAAGATGGATTTTGGTTTTGCAATAATGATCTGATAATCTGATGTACAGTAGGAGGCACAGAGGCTTAGAAGTTGGCGGTGTCGCCTTGCACCTCTAGGGTTGAGTGTTTCAATCTCACCTCTGGTGAGTGTGAGTAGAGTTTGCATGTCCCCCCTGTGATGGATGGGGTTCCTACTGGTACTCCGGTTTCCTCCCACAGTCCAAAGGCATGTTCTGTAGGCTTATTGGGTAGGCTGTAGGCTGATAAGTATGTGTGTGCTTGTGCCCTGTGATAGGTTGCCTTTCCATTCAGGGTGTACCCCACCTTGTGCTCTGAGCTCACTAGGACAGCCTTTAGGGCTCCATAGCTCCAACACAGGATTAAAAGTGATTTAATCTGAGGTAGATTGCATTTTCTTAATTGTATGACATGATGGATTTGCTCAATCAAAATCTGACGTAGATTATAATATCTGTTTTATGTAGTTAGTGCTTTTTATACAGTATACCAAGTGAGGCAGATTATATAGTAAATAAATCATTATCTGAGTTATAGTATTTGTTTATCAAGTTATCAAATGAGAAAAAATAATCTGAGATAGATTGTGCATTTATTTTAGTACAATCTGAGGTATATTCTGTTGTATTTTATCAGAATATGATGTAAATTTAGATTTTTCTTTATTGATTAGTTACGGTAGATATGGATATGTATATGGATATGCCAAAATATGATCGGAGGTCATTATTTTTTATAAAACCCTAGTCTGAGATTATAAAGATCACTACTAAATAGACTACTAAGTAGAGTATGATTTTTAATTCATTACATGTAATATATAGGTAGATTATTATAATCTATAAAGTTGTTTTTAATCATAATCTGAAATAGATTATGAGGCAGATTGCATTTTATTTTATTATTGTTTGAAGTTGTTTATGATTTTTTATTATTTTTTTAACTCGAGGAGGTAAATTACGAGTCTGCAAGAACATAACCTGTGCTGCAGTGTGTGTAAGATTGTGGATTTTTAAAAAATAATTATATATATTAGAAAATATTTTAATATATATTAGATTATGTAAAGCAGAATTTGTCCACCTGAAGAAGGATGAGGATTTTATTTCTCTTTAATCAGGTGCTTTTGCGTGTCAAGGGGCCCCAGGCGTTAGATCCCATCAACATCCTTGTGGAAGAGGAAATGGAGCCGATGACAGCTTTTCTTAGAGCGGCAGCCACCAAGCCACCGCTATCATACTAGCTAAAGGAAACAGATTATTCTGACATGGAAGTTGTACCCAAAACACACCCACTTCTGCCTGTAAGCTCACTGGACTTCCATGCTAATACGGCCTTTTGTTTCGGCGCCGCTAAGAAGTTTGCCTAAAAGTGACGACTCCTCACTTCCGGATGTTTCCTTGGATGACGTTACTAGTTTGCGTTGCTGCCACCACCTTTATTCATGAAGCCATGTAAATAATCCTGCTTTATCCTCAACGATATAAATTCACGCCAAGCTTTACTTTCTGCTGCACCATTGGGAAGATCTTTGACCAGAGGATGCCGTCTAGACATGGAGCTTTGAAATCACTTCTGTCCCAAAGATATCGTTTTAGGTTTTTCTCTAACCTGACCCTAAATCCATTTTGTTATGATCCTTGACCCATTTGAAGAGAGCTATACTGCTCTGCTTGTTTTTCTCACTCTCTTGGGTCTCAGTGGTCCAAGCTCAGAGGAAATGTCCTGGATGTGATTGGTAACCTTGAGATCCTTTCATCTTTCCAGCCACAAGTCACAATAATCGGTGAAAAATAATCTGAACTATTTGCTTAATTGAAATAACACCAATCATTGCTCCATTACATCAATGCACTTGTAAGCTATTCTCAGGATTTTTAAGAGTCATTTTCATTAGTTTGTAACCTGTAGTAAAAAAAAAGTGATGATTAATACAGTATATCACTAATACAAGCTAGTTGGCTAATATAACCTAACCCGGAGAATAACTATAATAATTTTAAGTCATGTTCATAAATATTCATCACTGATGCAAATGCAACCTAAATCACTAACAGAAGTTAACCTGACAGGATTTTTGTATGTTTTCCATAAATGTTTACAATCTTTACTTCTAATGGTAGATAGTCAGCTAACAATTCAATTTATTTTGAATTATTTGAATTAACACAATGTGACTACTGTAAGGTCGTTTTGTAATGTACATGAATATTATTAATCTTCACTAATAATGTGTGCTAGCTGCTAGCATGAGCAAACATGACATGATACAGTAATATGCTTAAATATATATTTTAAATAATTAAACTGATAACACTAGCTACATTATTTTAATAATATACAGTTAACTAATGTGACAGAATTTGTAAGCTTTTATTAATAAAGGCTTATAATTTCCACTACTAATGTTTGCTATGTTTTTTTTTTTTTTTTTACCTTCAAGACCCTCTAATATTCTTAAATATCGTTGAATACTGATAACACTAGCTAGTTTGCTAATCTACATTAAGCTAACATAATAGGATTTTGTCACATTAACAAATGTTCATAATATTCGCTGCTAATGTTTGTTAGCTGCTAGTTTGAGCTGACATGGCAGGATTTCTGAGGGGTTTTTGCCATATTTTTAAATATAGTATAATTATATGAATGACGTTAGCTAGTTGGCTAATCAAGAGTAGTATCTAAATAGTATCCTAACAGTACTACTTCTATGGTGAAATTTTTTAATATTCATAATCTTCACATTTATTGTTTGGTGGCTTCTAGCATGTGCTACCATAACAGGACTGATGAGGTTTTAGTAATTTTTCAAAATAGTTTAATTATGCTGATAACACTGGTTTGTTTGCTAATCTACAGCTAACAGAAAAGGATTACTTTAAGGATTTTTAAAGTAGCTAGCATTAGCTAGGATTTTTAAAGCTCTGCTAGCTGCTAGCATTCATAAAAATAGTTATAACTATACTGATACTGTAACACTAGCTAGTTGGCTAAGCTAAGCTACAGTAACTTGGCACAATGCCTGAGAAGATTTCTAAATTAATACTCATAAATATTTATAACTTTCACTGCTAATTTTTGCAGGCTGGCAAATATAGCTTAACATGATATCTGAGAAGATCTCTTTATTATGCTTTAAATGCCTTTGAAAGGTGTGTTTTTTCGGCAAATTCACAGGGTCAAAGGCATGACCCGTTAGTTATGTACCTCAAATGAGTTTGAAATGTGTAAAAGGTGCCAGCGTGATGGCGTGGCCCCAAGGAGAAGCATTTATACCCCTGAAGGTGCAGTGCATTGCTTTGTTCCTGTACACTACATACACTACAAACTAGATTACATAACAGTCCTATACAGGCTTTCCAAAGGCCACAGCGAACATATCAGTTTCCTGAAATGAAAAGCCACAAAGGAATCAATGGTGATTTAAAAAAAATAAAACACTCTTTAAGCCTCTCTAATGCCAGCGAGACACCTTTTCAGATCGTTCTTATGCAATAACAAATACTCAGACTACTCCAGCTTTGCCACAAAAAACGTTGTAACATGCCAAAGCAAACATTTTGCGAGTAATAATGGGAGTCTGGCTGTACATCATGTGTAAACGGGAACGAAATCATGTAGATAAGTGAAGTTTACACATACTTGTTCGTCTCTCCCTTCCCGACTTTGAAAGGTGCGAACATGTCACGAGCCAAAAGGCCTGAAAAGGCGTCTTTTTACGCCAAGACAGGCGTGAAGCGGCAGTGCTGACAGCCAAGCTCTCGATTATTCCAGCTGTGGCAACGTGGGAGAGAAAAGCTACAGAGTCTACACCTGTCCGAGAATCCTGTTCACCTCACTGCAGCTGTATGGAGCTGCCGAGCACATGACATCACCACGCCTGTAAACACACACCTGCCAACACACTGGAGTCTTCTGGGAGAGTCCCCAATTTTCCTTAAGGTATAGTTTCTTTTTTAATCCAAGCAAATAGCTAGCAACCATTTAATCAACCGGGAAATCAAAGTCTAGACTTATGTATCTAGGTAATGTTACCAGGACAACCAACCACGCCCATTCAACAGCAATATCGTGTAAGTCACGCCATTGAAGCCTGCTAGGTCCTGAACAAGTTTTACATTACCTTATATATTTTTTTTTCTTAAAATTTGGTACCTAAGACAGGGGCAACCTCTAGTTCTAAAAAATGAGACCGGTGCAGAAGTGCCAAAACATGCAGTTCCTTGAAAGACCACTAGGCTCCAAAAGTGAGTCAATCCTCATAGACCACCATGTTAAAATGTCCAAGTTGACAGAAACACATATTTTAAGCCTGATACCAATAACAGTTCTGGCCTCCATAGTTATATTTCTCATTCATGATAACTGTATGGGGTGATTTTTTTAGATAACTGGTCAGGTAAAATTACATTAAGCCATAAAGTTCTGTATAATTAGGGGTGTGGCTGATTTGAGTGACGGCTGCATTGCAGTTGCAGATGGCGATGACCAGAGTTCCTATAGAAAACCTAAGGGTGACATCACAGAGGGTTTGTAATTCCCATTTTTTAAACAGTCTGTGTTTATAAGTCAGTGCTGCAATTCTTAAATCTGATTGGTCAGAATGTGTCGGTCATTTGCCTTAACAATTCAAGCTGATTCACAATGATTTATATGATGGATGTTCCACACAATGTATAATTCATTAATAACAAACAGATTATTTAACAAAGTAAAACATTTCGTTATTATAATATGTTGACTTTTATTCTCTTTGGTCTTCATATTCAATTTCAGCTTTTTAGCTTTCTGAATGAAAAACCATAAAGACTCTTATATTACCCTTGTAAAAAAGTAAAGTAGACATTTCATGGCCAACGCAATGACATAGTTT
>JAQMYL010000018.1:20726312-20743569 GCA_030014365.1 Clarias pachynema
ATGAGGAATCACAAAGGAGTTTTCATTTTCTGCAACGGAAAAGTACTCGAACTAGTTACTTTTATCAGAAAGTAACGATGTAATGTAACTGATTACTTTTTAATGACAGTAATTTTGTAATGTAATTAGTTACTTTAAACAGTAACGTCCCCCAACACTGGATGTGACTGACGTCATAATAGTCACGTGTCTGCAAAAAGTCATTAGCAGCTTTAAACAGTCGTTCTTTCACCGTTTTCCAGGTTCATCTGACACTGGAGACTCCTTCCATAATTGTTCAATAAATGTTTCCGTACAAGAAAAATGTTAAATATTAAACATAAGGCTATGATTTGCCTTGAAGGTGGAACCAATGGTTTAAACCAAAACAGTTTAAATTCATGTTTAATCTACTGGAGTTGGGAATCAATGAATAAATGAATAAATAAAAAAATAAATAAATACAAAGAGCCAGAATGTAAATAGTGTCATGTATGGATTGCGTGTATGAATTTTCTGCTCTCTGAGTGGGAATCCCGTACTTCACCGCGTACAGGGAGAGACCGTTCTGGTCCATAGAGCGAGTGGAGGGGTAAGAACAAGAAGGCGTTTTTCTTCAGCACAAATGTTTTATGAAAGGAGATGTAAACTTTAAACGGTTATAGTTACAGAGTTACCGTGACAGAGTTACCCAGAGGAACGCACAGAAAAATAATGTTTATGTTCTATATAAATCAGCATCTGAGAATAGTTTTAGAACTTTCTAAACAAGCCTTTAGTTTTATTATTATTATTATTATTATTATTATTATTATTTATTAGGGCCCAAGCACTATAGGGTGCGCAGGACCCTCTTGTTTCCTAAGGATTTTTAATTTTTTTCCTACCATTTTAGGCTTTTTGGGGGGTCTTAACATGCTCAAAAATTCATGAAAATGTTTTGATTGTTTTTATAAGCAAAAATATGATTATAGTGTTGGAAATTTGTAATATTGGTAAAATTTTTGGGTGGCTGGAACGGATTATCTGCATTTACATTACTTCCTATGGGACAACACGTTTCCCCATACCAAGTTTCACTTTAAAAACTTCCCTCCAGAACGGATTAAATCCATAAACTGAGGTACCGCTGTACTAATACTGTATATGAACACTACTGTGAGTAATACTATGAAAATAGTTTTTATTTGTACCTTTTTGTACAAAACACTGATCGTGTCATAGAGACTTCATTAAAAAAATCAGGCAATTCACTTTTTTTTTTTTTTAAATAAAAATAATAATCAGGCAGTTCAGGTTGAAGAGCCTCATTCCAGCCCCACATCTGTGACGGCTCTAAAAGAATAAACTCAGTCCACACTCCAGCTCGTCGCTGTGCTCAGTGTCGCTCTGCTGTCTGACGCTAAAGTCTGATCCTGCTTCATCCCGCTCTTCTCTTCTCTTCCTCCTCCGTCTGTACACAGCTTTCTCTTCAGACTCTGCGTCCTCGATGCACCTTTTATCCTCCTCGGGTTCCAGAGCAGATCTCAGACAGTCATAGAACCTGAGGCAGACAAGACCATCATCTAATCTAAATCTAATCAAACAAATACAAGTTTCGATTTACAAATGAAAGGTTATGTGTTTCAAGTATTGTTTTAACCTTTCTTAAGCATGATTATTCACATTTGCAGTATTTTTCATTATAATGTGATGTTATGTCCATGACATCATTATATCCAACTGTAGGCTATAGTTTCTAAACAAAAGCCTGTTATACAGTACATCACTGTTGCTGAATTCTGATTGGTCAGGAGGTGATGTCAGAAAACTGCATAGAGTGCAAAAGCAACAAGAGTGTAATAGTGTAATACCTTTCGATCCTCTTGAGGTTTTCGTCCATTTTATTATTTGCGACTCCGACCAGAAAAGCGATATACTCTTCGGAGACGAGAACTTTCCCCTCATGGCTGAGAGGAACTTCGAGACAGTGGGTGCTGCGCACAGCCTGCGTTTAATTCATCAGATAACTGGTGATGAAATATTTCAAAACATTTCCACTGTACCATAATGAAACATTTATGAAAAGTTTAAGTCGCATCTACTGTGTAAACCTGAGCAAAACTCATCTTGAACAACTTTATTTCCTCTGTGTGTCCATTTCTCTGTCCACCTAAACCCCGCTCCGTACAGTTTAAATGTGGAATCAAGTCGCGTTAATGATATAAAGACTTGAGTGTAAACCCAAGAAACCAAAACGTCTAAATTGCTGATATAAAATAATATTAAGCATGTATTTATAAAGTTTGAAAAGGTTCACCATAATGATTTTGCCTTTCTTTCCCACAGTCACTCCCGAGTTCCTGAACCCTGAATTTATAGCCACAGAATGCTACAGAGAGAAAAAAAATACAATCTTAAAAATTATTTATTGTACTAAAATATTTTAATCATATTAATACTGGATCTTCAAGCTTGTTATTGAATTTTTTGTTCTATACTGTTACCAGGAGTTGCGCGTCCTCTAGCCGTTTGCACTGCACGTGAAGAACGCAGGGTTCAAACTTAAAGACGGCGTCACCAGAAGATTTCAGCAAACCAGCCGTCTGAGGAGATGAAAAAATGCATTTTTAAGTATCGTCTTTGATCTGTTTTTATTAAGTCCAGTCTTTATGATCCCTAACAAAGTAAAGCCTTTTATTCTGATGAGTCGCCCTAACAGGTAGTTTTCTTATGGACACACAGCTGTTAAGTTCCAATCCTGTGATTTCTCATCACACTGGGTGTGTGTTTGTTTTTCTTCCACAAAATTGACGGTTCAGCACCATCCTTCAAGGTTTTGATAATATGTTGAAGAGTTCCTAACCCAGTTCCAGTAACTTTAGATCTCCTTAGTAGTTTTCTTTGCTTGGCGAAGCCCAATAATTTGACCCTTCTGAAATGATCATTTGTTTTTGTGCCAGACAGTATATAATATCATAAAACTAAAATCAACCAAAAAAACATCTTACCACATCATCCTTTGTACACTTGTTATGAGTGACGAAGAGCCAGGAACAGTTCTGCTTTTGCACATCAACACAATCTGACAGCTGTCACAACAAACACAACACAACACACACTTCATCTCTTAATTGACTGACTGATTGATTCCTTAACTAACCAATTAAAGCATGTGAGAATGAATCCTGATTCAGCTGTTTTGCAGTGTATCATCACACTTTACCCCATCAATCAGGATGATTCTTCCAGAACATGAACTTGTGGTGAAATAACTGTCGGAATTGTTTAGCAAACAGACCACAGAGCTAATGTGCTCATCTATACTGCCTTTTTTACTCAAGTCCAGCTTGTTCAGACACTGCTTCTTCCACTGTTTAAACGTGTTTTCTCCTTCCATAATGAATAGTTAGCTAAAAAGCACCGAGTAATAATAATAATTATTGTCATGAACGTTTTTATTCTATTCAGCCATTTCTATGTGGTATTTAATGATTATTTCATTGTGTTTGCATGCTAGCTTTCAATGAGTTGCCAGAAAAATCCACTTCCGGTGAATCACAACTACTGAGATCCGATTCAGAATTGAATACAAAAATGAATCGATTCTTCACCGATTCGGTACAGGACTCGTTCCAGTTAAATGTACAAATGATTCATCGTGACTCTTACACTTTACTGAGATTATGGCTGTTATAAAGCCAACACCTCTTTAAAATATATCAAAATAAATCTTTTCTCCTATTTATGAATGGAATCTTGTAGTGGTCTCCACACAATATTTCATGTTTTGTTTGGTAGAGTCAAGAATCAATTCTCAGAATTGGCTCTATGAATCAGTGGGTCGTTTCTAAGATTCGATGTAATAATATACACTATCACATTAGTAGTGTATTGTGCACTTAATGCATATTATATCTTATTTTTCAGTCGTGTATTTTCGACAATAGAAGCGACAAAAAATATATTGTGCCGAAGCGAATCGACTCTTAGAATGAATGGACTTGTTCAAAGTGTCGAATCCGCACTCCTGTAATACGATTCAGAATCAGACTCGACTTCGACACAGCCTGGCTGACGGTCCTTATGGCCAATCAGATCGCGAGTTTGAATCTCTTAACCAATCGTAGCGCAGAAAGGCGGGAGTTTTTGTGGAAACAAGGTACGGTATGGTAGCCGAGGAGTGTCATATGGCAGATGCGGAAGTATTTGCCGAATCGCGAAAAGCATGGTTCAAAGTCTAAAATAAATTTTGTTTGTTTGCATCTTGGTGAGTTTCTCGATACAGTTGCAAGTGTTTAATTCAGATCCAAGTTTTAAGCTTATAATCTGATGCATTATGCAGTATCTATCATGCTTGTGTATATTTACAGCATGTCTCTATTATTAGAACATCTGTAGTTATGAAAGCTGGTTATATAAGTGTAATAAGATCTAAGCACCATTTTAACATACAATAATATGATTTTGTTATATGTTAATATCTGAATTGCATTGCATTTCAATGAGATAAAGTATTGGGACACTTACTATTTTTAATATCTCTCACCACCTTCCTTACAAGAACCTGGTATGTTCTGTTATGAGAAGCATTTTAACATGAAATAAGGTACATTATTAATAAAATGCATGGGGCATTGGTGACCCGGTGGTAAGTTTCATGTCTGCCATCCAGAAGGCCCGGGTTCGTGCTCCCACCCAATGCCCAAATCCCAAACCCCTGCCAATGGATACAGTGCCGATCCCAAGCCTGGATAAAATGGAAGGGTTGTGTCAGGAAGAGCACAAACCCGTGCCAAGTTGTTGTGCGGATCGGGTGATCCACTGTGGATGGTCCAAAATGCGTGTTTCATTCCACTGATCTGTATTGCACACCCTCCAGAAAGCCTGTCCTGCTCTCATGGGTACTGTAATGGAAAGTACTTGAGCATGTTACAGAAAATTCTGGATTCACATTAGAAACTGTACCTCTCAAAAAAAGTTCTGTAAATATAAAAAAAGTAAAAGTGCTGACATATGATCCTGTGGCAGGTCTGAAACAATCAAAATGGCAACATTAAAAGTAATGAAAGCCATACGAGTCTCCGAGTTTGGAGCTCCTTCTGTTCTGAAGTTCTGCTCCGACTTACCGGTCCCTGCTCCAGGACCCAAACAGGTAAAACTAATCATACAGTTACATTCGGTTTTGTTAAACCTCCCGCAGGCTGACTGTATTTACAGTTTCCTCGTTTGAGTTACAGGTGCTCATTCGGGTGCATGCGTGTGGCGTGAACCCAGTGGAGACGTATATCCGTTCCGGTGCCTACGCCCGTAAACCCAGCCTCCCCTACACTCCTGGGTCTGATGTAGGTGGTGTGGTGGAGGCTGTAGGAGATGGAGTTCGCTTCCTGAAGGTGACACCTCTTTTGTTTTTTTTAGTAATTACATAAACGGTTTACACACATTGCATGAGGAGAAGCGTGTTATTACTGTACATGTTAAGTGTATGTGAAGTAAACCTGTGATTTTTGATACACTTTGGTTTCAAACCAGTGCCTAAGGCTGAATGAACACAACTCCATACAAACACACTGCAACTGTTAGTGGAAAGCCTTCGCAGATAAAGAAGAGTGGAGCTCATTATAACAGGAAAGGAGAATCAATATGGGGCGAGATGCTCAACAAGGACATAGGGGTGAGGGTGATGGTGATGGTGATGGTGAAGGGTGCACATACTTTTGACTATTGGGAGCATCTACTATATGATGGGAGCACTAGTGGCTCAGTGGTAGTTTTTTAGGCCCAGGTTCAGTTTCCACCCAAACCCCAGCCACTGGATGCAGTGCCGGTCCCAAGCTCGGATAAAATGGGAGGGTTTAGTCAAGAAGGACATCCGGCTTAAAACCCTCGGGTGCAGCTGAAAGACTAACAACAACAATTATGTGATGCGGAAAAATACACAACTCCTAGAGTCAGGGAACGCAAATGATAAGATCTCCGGGGTGTGTATGCGGTTGTATTGAGTGAACTCTCTACCCTGGCGTCTCCGTCCAGGCAGGTGACCGCGTGTTTACCGTCAGCACCGAGACAGGAGGCTACGCCGAATACGCCGTGGCTTCAGAGGAGTCTGTCCACAAACTGCCCGAGTCTCTGAGTTACAAGCAGGGAGCTGCTGTGGGAATCCCGTACTTCACCGCATACAGGGCTTTGTTTCACAAGTAAGAGCGTCCTCTGGACATTTCTGGCCCTTCTGCATGCGTCTGTGTCTGTCTTCGAGAGTCAGTGTGTATGCTTTGTCTCTTAAAGGGCGTGTGCTAAAGCAGGAGAGACTGTCCTGGTCCATGGAGCGAGTGGAGGGGTAAGAACAAGAAGTCAGAGTTACCGTGACAGTGTTACCCAGAGGAACGCACATACATCAGCGTCTGAGAATAGTTCTAGGACTTTCTAATCAAGCTTTTCGTTTTATTTTTATTATTATTATTTATTAGGGCCCAAGTTCTATAGGGTGTGCAGGACCCTCTTGTTTTCCTAAGAATTCTTTTTCCTACCATTTTGGGCTTTTTTGGGGACAGGTTGGAATCTGCTACCATTAGGATGCCTGAGAGTCGCGTGGCCCTCAGGGGCCCCAGGCGTCACACGAGATTTTGCTGCATAGCTCATACACACTTGCACGTAGGCACACGGAACTCGGTGCACATTCAGAGCTTATTGAGCCGAACAACTTTTGCACTGCCCTGGGCTCGACTCAACAGGAAGTCAGTTATTTTGGGTCACAAAAACGCCCCCGATGGATTTTGATATCCTCCTCCTAGGGAATTTATACGATCGTCACCAAACCGGGCCGATGTGATCTAAAGACATTGAGGATGGCGCAGGGTTGCTTGCAACTATATTTAATAATATTAATAATAAGCTAAAAGCCTGTTTAGAAAGTGCTATTATTATTATTATTATTATTATTATAATACTGTATTTTTAAAAAGTTTGAAAGCAACTCATTGAACTATTTTTTCATATACATTAAGGCTATTATATATAAATGTAAAAATATACTTATAAAATGTAAATAATTATGTTATTTATCACAGACAGTATATTAGGATTCATATAAATAAATAAATAAACACAATTATAATGTTAATAAATGTATATGTAATAACAGAATAGAAATTAAACTGTGCTTAAATATAAATTAACAAAAAATATTTAAATGTGATGTATAAATAATTATTTTATTAAGTTAATTATTAGAAATGGAATATGGTCAGTCATATATTAAAGACATATAAATTTTATATATATAATTTTGTAAACTTATATAATATAATATAATATAATATAATATAATATAATATAATATAATATAATATAAATATATATTTCATATATATTAAATTGTTGTCAAAATGCAGAATTTTGATTTGAAAGTTTATAAAATTAGAAAATTTTGCATTTTGACAACAATTTCTCAACACTTTTGCAGAATGAAATAAAATAAGATTAGATTAGACTACACTAGACTAGAATAAAAATAAAAGCGAACCATCAGTGTGTGGCTGAACATTAGTTGAGGTGTGTTACACTCTAATACACTTACACTAGTGTTGGTGTTTGTCTGTCCTCTTAATGAGCGTGTAATGTGTGTGTGTGTAGATTGTTTGCATTCTCTTGATTTTTTTTGGTGTGTTAGCAAGTTTGTGTGTTTGTGATGTGAGGTCGGAGTCGCAGCGTGTCAGCTGGCCCGAGCGTTCGGGCTGAAGGTTCTGGGTACGGCTGGCACCCCTGAGGGCATCAAGCTGGTGCTCAGTAACGGAGCCCACATGGCCTTTAACCACAGAGAACAGGACTACATGGAGAAAGTCCAGGTCTGTTCCACTTCTGCTGTAACTGTGATGTGTGTAGCAGAGGGATTAGAACACACCCGCATCTGTGCGTTTTAGGAAGTGACTGAAGGCCGCGGCGTCAACGTGATCGTGGAGATGCTGTCGAACGTCAACCTGAGCAGCGACCTGAAGCTGCTGGCGCACGACGGCAGGGTGACGGTAAAGAGCTCGGATTTCTCTTTATACGTCGGTGTTCAGCACTTCCTGCCTGACTTCCTGCTGTTATTCTGATGATCATCAGGTTGTAGGATGCAGAGGTTCCATCGAGATTAACCCCAGAGACATGATGTTGAAGGAGTCGGTTATCGTCGGTGTGTCTTTGTTCTCTGCCACAAAGGTAAAGTGGAGCGGGTCGTCCGTCTCATTTAAAAAGCTTAAGGTCTACTTCATCAAGAAGACGACTGAAAGCCTTAGCTACAAATACAATAATCTAATCATGCGCGGTTTTAGCTTAGCTTAGCCTGTGACCAGTTGTTAAAGTGGTATTGCAGGACTTTACAATCGAACCACATGCAGTATTGGCCTTGAGGAGCTTTGGTTTCCTCCTTCACTGAGACTTCCAGATACAAACCCCACCGTTTTTAAGACTGATACAGAAGCCACACCTCCTTCCCTGAGACTGACACATGCAGAAGCCACACCTCCTTCACTGTGACTGACAGATACAGAAGCCACACCTCCTTTTCTAAACCTGACAGATACAGAAGCCACACCTTTTTCACTGCGACTAACAGATACAGAAGCCACACCTCCTTTTCTAAAACTAAGGTACAGAAGCCACGGCTCCTTTCCGCAAAACTGACAGATACATAAGCCACGCCTCCTTTTCTAAAAAGAAGGTATAGAAGCCACGCCTCTTTTCCATAAAACTGACAGATACAGAAGCCACGCCTCCTTTCCTAAAACTAAGGTACAGAAGCCACGCCTCTTTTCCATAAAACTGACAGATACAGACGCCACGCCTCCTTTCCTAAAACTAAGGTACAGAAGCCACGCCCCCTTTCCAAAAACTGCTGTATAACGAAGCCACCCCTTCTTCACTGCGACTGACAGAAGCCACGCCTCCTTCATATAAATTAATTGAAAAAGATTTTACAGTTTTTAATATTTTGGTGATTTGGACATTTTCAACTTGCTGACACTCGCTATATCATTTTACCATCTTGTTTTATTTCTTCCTTGTGTGTGTGTGTGTGTGTGTGTGTGTGTGTGTAAAGGAGGAGATGGCGGAGGCGTCCGCGGCGCTGTTCGCAGGAATGGAGGCCGGGTGGCTCAGACCCGCGATTGGTCCGGAGTACTCGCTCGACAAAGTTGCTCAAGCCCACGAGGACATCATTCACAGCTCCGGGGCTTCTGGGAAAATGATTCTGATTATATGAAAAATAATAATAAAACCCTGTCGCTTGTCTGTGTTTTTGTTTTTCGGTCAAGCGGAATCGCTATTTGGTTAATTATAGCTAGCTGAGTTAATTAATTGCAGCTAATAGGGAGCGTATGTTCCTGAAATTCACTAGCCAGCGTTACACCATATTTAAGTTTAATTGATGTTTTTATGAAATTGAGAAGCAAAGAAACATCATTTGAAAATCGCTGAAAATCGTTTTTGGCATATAATTAAATTTTTCAGTTTTTCTAGAATATCCTCATAAAATGATTATATACAATATTTAATAGATTTAAATGAAAAGTGCATATGTTCTTCTAAAAATGTTGGACTTTTATTTCATTTCATTTACATTTGCTGTTATAAAAATTCAAACTATACATAAATATAAAAAAAAAAATTTTTTTAATTGTTGTTAAAAAATCTTTAATGATTTCTACACAATGTTGTCAAAAATGCAACCATACAGTAAATTCACTTATATGTTCAGAAAAATCAGCCTTCCACAAACACGTGTTATAAATTCTGCACTAAAAATAACATTTGACTTGTCGTTGCTCTTTATTATCAATAAAGACTTGACTATGGATGTTGAGGTTTTCTTTATTTTTGAAAGCTGAAGGTAAAGTGATCTGGCGTCCCGGGCTCTCAGCTGTAAGATCATGTGGCATTCGGGTAAAGAGCAGTAACACTACACTGCCGGGCCGCTATCCAGACTGAGAGCTGAGTGTTACCTGTTACACCTGCACATCTCCAGCTTAACTGGAACGGACGGATGATCCACTAAAGTGGAAACTGTGTGGATTTGAGATGTGTTAAAAGGTAAGCAGACTGGAACATCTATCAGTAAATTGATGATTGCTTTAAAGACAGGAGATTACGATTTGCATGAGGAAGTAGAATTGAATAATACGGCAATTCTACAGTATATACTGTACAATATACTCACATACTTTGGTAGAACGTATGCTAAACGTCGGAGAAGAAACCGATTGAAATGATGTTACTTAACAGAAAAGGAAAAAGTTCTACTTTTGTGCTAGAAATTACATGTGGCGTTCAAGTGAAACTGGGACTTGTGATGAAATTTTTCGATGAATGAAGGTGTAAAAGTGATTGACATTTACAGAAGACTTCAAGCACAGTACGGTGATGAGACGATTCATCCACATGTTTGGAAACAACATTAAAAGTTTCTGGGAGAAGCAGGCAGTCTGATCATGGCTCCAGTCTACTGAGAACTTTCTGAAAACTTTCTACCTTGATGGTGTCCAAGCTCTAGTGACACACTGGGATAAGTGCATTAGTGTAGCAGGGGATTATATAGAGAAATAAAGGGAGTTTTTACTCTCAGCACAATCAAAAGTTCTGCACTGACTTGTCTATTAAAAATCAGACAAAACAATTAAACAAAATGCAAATAAAGAAAATACACTAGTAAAAATCAACTTGTACATATAGAACAAAAGTATAAACAGGTTAGTTTCTATGTAAAGAAACCAGATCCCATTCTTCCAAGCCACAAGTACAGTATTAGTCAGCGGACTGCCCATGACCTCGAACCACACCCTTGTACTTGTCACTAAGGAGAACAGTTGGAGCATCATGCATGTTTTATCACTGCTGGCTTCGTAACAGGAGCACAGAGACAGGAGGAAGACGCTGCAAACACACAACACCGGTTTAAACTGGTTCCGAAGCTAAATAAATGTGTTCAGTTTTTTGTGGTTGATTTTTATCAGGAGTCCCACAATGAGTCATGAGAGGAACATCATGTGACCAATTCACTGAAGAGCCATGAGAAGTGAGTATGATTAAAGCACTGTACTGTAGGCACTCGTGACTTCTGAACGTAATTTAAAATAAAACTTGTATGTAAGGGAGAAGGTAATTAGTCCATGCTGACTGATGATAATGTTGACGCTCCTCAGGTGTCCTCCTGCTGCTGATGGTGTCAGTAACACAAGTTCAGCTTTTGTTGCTTTGCCCGGATTCCTGCACCGTGTGCTCGACCGATGCCATCATCTGCAGCAAACTCTCCATGATCATAGGTGATGAAGCTTCTGTACTTCATATACTGTATATATACATATATATATATATATATATATATATATATATATATATATATATATTTTTTTTTTTTTTTTTTTTTTTTTTTTTTTTTTTTTTAGAAAGAAAATAATTGCTATGTGACTATATTTGACGTTGGTGCTTCCTTAAGTTTGGACACACACATTGATTTGATTTTTTTCAATTTAATCAATCTTTTGCTAGGTGATTCAGTTAATTTGATTCGATCGATCAGTTTTTGTTTCAGAATCATTTCCTGTCTGTTAAACTCTTCATAAGTGAAAGTGTCTAAAATTGAATTAAAAAAATTGTATCACTTCTTAATCTACTTTTCCATTTATGGATGGTTGGTGAAACTACTGTACTGCCACCTACTGGGCTGGAGTTTGCCGCATTAGATTATTCACAAAAAAAGATTATCGCTTTGTTCAAGACGTTTTTTTAAAGATCATTCTAATGTATGGTGGATTCCTTTAGTAGTTTTCAATACTTTAAAACCTGAAAGTGTGAAATACGGCCGCTTTGAGACAAATCAGACAGTAAACTTTAGAATCGTAAACAATCGAAAATTGCAACGCCTGAAAATGAAATGGAATTGAATCGAGTCTACGTTTGATTTACAAGTCACTTAGCTATGTGGTCATAGATCAGATTTGTATCAGATATCAGAGAACATGAGCTGATCCCAGGTAAAAGAAAATAAATAAAATAAAAAATTTTAAGTACAGAGAAATGGTTCTCAAGGGAAAGTATTGGTACTGCGTCAAGGTTGTAATTAAATAAAGGTAAAATAAATAGAATTAGAAATTAGAAATAGCAATGATAAACTAGATTTATTGAAAAAATTGTAAAATGTTACAAAAAGAATCCATATTTAACTTAATATAATAATCTATTAACTAAAACCCACAATTCCAGACAAACCTAAAATTTGGTTACGTTTGTTCACAAAGTCGACATCAATGTTCATTAGCAATGAAAAAACAAAACTGGCTAGGAGGAGCTAGCTACCAAACATAAAACTAGCTCACATCATTGTTAAATCCAAACACAGAGACCTTTAGATACGATATTATAATGATACCTATAATACTGTAGGTGCCAATTTGGTTTGTATTGCGATTCTGTAAAAAACACGATTTTATAAATATCCCGATTCGATATTAAATTGGTTTGTTCAGATTTTGTTACAATTCTAAACAAGATCATGATCTTATCCATTAAATTATAATGTTTTTTAAAGATTGGTGAAGTAAATGAGCTAAATAAATAATATCCTATGGAATTTAGGTAGGGCAGTGACTATACTCTATAGATTATGGAGGAAATGAATGATTGATCTGATATTTGCAGAACTAAAATAAAGCGCAACTTTAAAGAAATTGAGGTAGATGTTTCAGGGAACTGGTGCATTCTTGTTAAAGACAGATATGGATCAGTTGAGGTTATGAATGTCAAGATAAACAGATCCAATTTGAGGCAAAAACTAACATATTTTTAGTTCATCTTTTTCTGTCATCAACCTCTTGTGTTTTCTCCAGAGGCTCCAGACTCAACCAAAGCCCTGATGCTCACTGATGGGCTCATAGACACCGTAGATCACATTGTGTTCTCTGATTTATCCAACATGAGTGTTTTGGTGCTCAGCAACAACATCATCTCTACTATCACAGGGAATGCTTTTCGGAACCTGACCGTCCTCAGAACGCTATCTCTGGACCACAACCTTATCTCAAGCCCCTCACTGGATAGACTGACATTCTCCTGGCTTCATAAACTAGAGACCCTTCATCTGGGCCATAATGCTTTAAAGGAGATCAATGGATCCTTGTTTCTGAATACCAATTCTCTGAAAACTCTGCTGCTGGAGGGGAACCTTCTCACCAGCCTCAACTCGAGTACTTTCGCTTCTTCTGACCTGAGAAACTTGGAGACTTTGGATTTGTCAGACAACCTCATCACCTACGTGGGCAGAGACAGTTTCCGCAACCTGCCACGTCTCAGTAGTCTGGATCTCTCTCGAAACAGGCTGCAGAACGCGCCTGATGCTTTCTCCTATCTCCCACGGCTCTCGATGCTAAACCTGGACTTTAACCGCTGGAACTGTAACTGTGGCCTGGGAGAGCTAACGCATTTCCTCAACAGCTACGTTCTGTCTCCAGGAAAAGTGCTGTACAATGGGAATAGGATGGCGTGCACTAGTTCAGACAACCCCAAAGTTCTGACAGTGCTGGAGCTAAACGCGGTTAACTGTATGCCAGCTACAAGAAACATTACAGCAGACGTTAGTGCTAAGAGTTCCATCACATCTCAGCGCTACATCAGAGATGTTGTTATCGCTGTTGTCTGTTCTTGCCTGGGTGAGTGTCTATGGAACATCATAGCTCTTAATCATTAGAAAATGTAATGTAGTAGACACAAATTAGAAACTGGACTTCACAACCGTCTGGCCTGAAAGCACTGGATTGGTACTACTACTTCCACTACATTATAATGACAAAAACACTTCAGTATTAATCAGTACAACAATCTCATCTCAGGTCTATCAGACATCCATTGTAGAACCATTGATAGTTTTAACCTTCTGAATTCAAACCAATGAAGAAATACAGTATAAACATGAACTTCTCTGAACTTCTCCATTGCGTTTCAGGTGGTGTCGCAATTACACTTGCAATACTTGCAGTTCTGTACAGGAAGTTGGGTAAAAGGTTTAAACCGATGCAGGGGGTAAAAGGAGCTGAGGAACAGTCCAGTCAAACGTGGGATTTCTCTGAAGACAAGGAGGCTCTCTCGATGTCTTACGCTCACCATAACAGCAACTACCGTAATCGTCCACCCTGGGACAAAGAGGGGACTTCGTCTGAGAGCAGACCAGACACAATGGCAAATGATTTCATATGCCAAAATTGCAGCTCGAGCTTCAGGAGAAAGACTTTCCATAACAGAACAAATCACCAGCCTATTATGGATGAAAAATGGTCAACCTATTTGAACAGCGAACCTTCAAGCTTTAAAGATGAACGTATGAAAATATGCTTCGTTTTTTATTTGGTGGTGGGGGGGGGGGGGGTATTTTACTTGCTTTAGCTAATTTTAAACATTTTAACATATTCTTGTTACAGTTACAGATGGAAGAGATGATAACCAAGGTCTCAGGGGGTCAAGACAAGACATGTCCACCATGAGAACGCAACAAGTAGCTCTGAGAAGACACATATCAATTGCCCAAAAACAAACATTTACCCCAGAAGATCAACTAAATCCCACAGGTGCTGCTCAGGAGCATCATTCATTCCTGAAGCATCAACATGGAGAATATGGTCTACCATATTCTCAGCACCATCATCAAATTTATGCGCCAGACATCCCGGACAGTATATCTAGAAATCAAGAAGAGAGTATACTTCCGAGAAGCTCCAAAGTCATTGTGTACAGAGATATTTTAAATTACAACCAGTCCAACACGGATCAGCAGGGTGGAAATCAAGCCAGAGTGGAGAGGAGCGTAACCTTTGATCTGTCCATGGAGCGTGCTCTGTTTGTATCTAGTAAAGAAGGTCCATACAAAATCAGCAAGACAAAAATGTCTAAAACATTAGAACAGAGCAGCAAACCAGGTCTGGGTAAGGTGTCTACCAAAGGAGACAAGAAAAGGCATTTGAAAATCCATGAACAGAGATCTCAAGGAAAAAGTAAACTAAAGGTCAAGTTGAATCTGAACCCCCTTAGAAAAAGTCAGGTTCAGCCCAAGTCCGGGTCTAATCAGGAGGACAAGGATGTGAAGAGAACATCCAAAAAGATCAAAAATGACAAATCTCAAAAGAGTAAGGTGAAAAAGAACAATGAAGAACAAGAGAGTAAAGAAAAATCCAAAAAAGGCAAGATCACAAAGACGTTGCAAGTTGATGAAAGTTCAACCAATCCAGGTGAAGCTCAAAGTTTTGAAAACAATCCCAAGGAATCAGAGTCATTAATAGAGCCTTCAAATCTATTAGCTGAAAACATAGACCCACTTGGTACAGCAAATACTACAGACCCTCAAGTCCCAACCTTGGACTTGAACCTGGCCCTGATGACACCAGAAGATTCCAGCGGTCTGCAGAAACCGCCACAAGATGGAGAAGATCCTCCAAATGACTCCATGACCACAGTGTCCACAACTGTCTCTGTTGTCCAGGAGTACCTGTCATCAGGTGATGGCTCACCGAAAAGAAAGCTTCGACTGATCGTACCTGAGAAACCCTCCAGCAGACCTCAGACTGCGCTGGAGAAGAAAATCAGATAGATGTCCTACGTAAATGTCCTGTAAGATCTCTCCAGAGTGCCATGGTGTTCATGACCGAATTATATGCCAGATTAGTTTCTGTTCAGGTCGAGGGCCAAGAGACGTTTTTTTATAAGTCAGATAACAGCTGCACAAAGTGCTGTTTCTCCAGGATCATTTTTTTTTCTTTGCGATCTATCGATAAGATAGCTAGACCTTGAACACCTTTGCTGCTACAAGTCATGCAACAGATCTGAGATTCAGTCAGAGAAAACTGAGCAAGAATGGATGAAGGAAAGAAGAAAAGTAATGAAAGGCAACAGGATGTGGAAGAAGATGAAGAAAAGGAGCCAAAGACGATACTGGGGGTTTTAACCAGACAGCAGTTCACTATGTTGTGTGTGGCTCTTGGGCTGCTTGTGCTGCTGATCATCTTAACGGTCACCTCCGTGGTTCTTACCATGAAGTCAGGTTCAGGTAAACTTCTTGTTACTCTCGTTATGTTCGGTTCATTACAACTCTGTTATGTAGACAAGCTTATGTTGATTTAAATTGTTCAGAATTCTGCATGTTAGATTGTACAAAATTTTGGTTAACCATACATATGTTTGCCAGAACATGTTTCCTACTGTTGCTGAACTACATTTCCATAGTGGACGAATTGTTTACTTGTTAAAATTATCAAGAATAAATTCAATTAAAATCACCGTAACATAGGCTTTTTCAAACGTAAAGTATTCTCTGGTTAGTCTACCTGAAATCGAATACCTTATGCACCATATTATCTTTAGTATCAATGTTGTTATGTATGTTTATTATGTACAAAACCATCCACTATTACCAAATAGTAAATAAATAAATAAAAACATTACAGAAGAATATTTGCGTGCCTGTAAAGACAGCAACATACAGCACAGTTATTACATGACGGATGGAAACACAAAATCTAACAGGAACTGTTTACTGTTTCTCCTCCCACTACCTCAACTCATTACCAAGAAGTATTGAAATGTTGTCGCGTGGTCATATTGTCGCCCTTGTTTGCACATTTGCACGTGGACTTTATGTTGTCTCTTTTGTATAAAAACTTATAGATAGTTTTTCTGTTAACTTAAAATGTCAATCTGTCTTGTCTCAGCTAGCCAGATAATTAGGTTTCTAGTTAGTTTTTTGTTAATTTATGTTATTTCATGTTGTATGTAGCACCTTGGTCCTGGAGGAACGTTGTTTCGTTTCACCTTGTACTAAACTGTATATGGTTGAAGTGACAATAAAAAGCTTACTTGACTTGACTTGACTTAATGTAGGCTCCTGAGCAAGTTAACAAAGTTACCAGAAGAATTTGTATTCTGCAGCACACTCAGTAAAACCTAACAGTACTCTGCAAATGTCTTGAGAACATACAAAAAAATGCCATAAGCAAAGATGCCTTTGAAAAGATTTTTCCTTACATAAAAAAACGAGTGTGCTGGAGAACATTCCAGAGTTTTTCTGGTAACTTTGTCGCACTTTCTATTTTCATGCAAAACCCAGGAGCCGACGTTCGGTT
The DNA here is from genome assembly GCA_030014365.1 of Clarias pachynema. Taxonomy (NCBI): domain Eukaryota; kingdom Metazoa; phylum Chordata; class Actinopteri; order Siluriformes; family Clariidae; genus Clarias; species Clarias pachynema. The sequence continues at coordinate 20,743,406 of JAQMYL010000018.1, forward strand.
TTGTTTTTGTTGGATATTATATTGAATGGTTTTGTACATAATAATGCAGGCATGATAAACATACACTACCGTTCAAAAGTTTTAGAACACTTGCAAATTTCTTTGTTTTTGTTTAGTGATTTATTTTCTACTTTCTACAACAATACTGGGGATTTCAAAACTAT
>JAQMYL010000018.1:20759153-20770729 GCA_030014365.1 Clarias pachynema
TCAGTTTTGGTCTTGCTTTCCTGGGAAGGTCTTCATGAGAGACAGTTTCATCATGGAGCTTGATGGGTTTTACAAACGCACTTGACTTAAAATACTTGTAACTTAATTACCTAATGCCATATGTGTTATTTCATAGTTTTGAAATCTAGAGTATTGTTCTAGAATGTAGAAATTCGTTATAAAACAAAATAACACTGAATTAGAAGGTGTGTACAGCTGGTATTTTGGCTGGTATTGTATGTACAACTAGTTGGATAAAATCATCAAACCATAAGTAATAACCCTCAGGAAGGTGAGCCATGCACAATTTTATAATGCACTCTCAGACTAATGATGACAAACTAAGAGAGGACACTGCAGTCACTGCAGGACAACCTGGAAGCAGCAGAAATAACAGCGAGACAGAGAACAATAGTTGACAAACTGCATCAAAGTCCTCTCTGGACGTACAGTACATCTCACAGCTAAGCTACACTTCCTCTGTTTAAAAACGAAGCACAGAGCTGCATATCGAAAAGCATTTAGATACAGAATCTGAAGTGCAAAATTTCTGTTATGTCCGTGCAACGGCTTCTCACACATCCAGTATTAAGTGGAATTACTGAGAGGGATGTTTATATTTAGTCAAGCGGAGATCCAGAATGTCACAGCTCCCTCCGGCATCCAAACCTGAATGACCTGTTCTTTCCAAGCGAGCTAATCTTGCACATGCATAACACTGCTCGAGTGCCAAGATCGCTGTACTGCTCATAAACCACGTAAAGTTTCTACTCTTACACATGACTGTTAGATATCCGACTGATATTAATTTTCTTAAAAAGCAGCTCGAACAGAAGTGCAAGTTAAAAGCAATGTGTGAGTTGTCTCGGTGTGCTTGTTGTAATTCGTTATTGTTTCCATAGGAACGGTCGTAAGCAGGGACTTAATTATTAATATTTAATTGTAAAAAAAAAAAATTATTACATATTAAATATGTAAATATGTAATCTTTAAAATAATTTTTCTGATAGGAGAGCTGCTGTTAGGTAAGTGAAAACAGGAATACTATAAATCGTAACTATAAATGCATAAAGAAATTTTCCTATACAGTAATAGCATCTCACTAATTTAGTTTTATCTATTACTTATATACTATGCAATTCTCTTAAAAAAAAAAAAAACCACACACACACTCGTCAGGAACATTTTAAAACATATCAGTGATACTGGACCAAAGAGTTATTAAATCACACCGATGTTATGAATTAGGTTTCACACCCACCAGAGAGGCAGGCAGTGGAGTCCATCCACTTGAGAAGCTGCCCCACGTTCAGCTCCTTGCGATGGTTGGCATGGCAGGGAAGTATGATCTGGCTCATCTTCATCTCCGTGGGGTTGCGATACTCTCGTCCGTCCTCCTTGACCAGCTCCGGCTCGTCCAGCTCGGCCATCCTGGAGATCTGAGTGTGGAAGAACATGGTGGGTGAGTGAATCAGCTGGGGGTTCAAGCGTTGTCTGTCATGCATGCTCGTGTGTGGGTTAATTTTACAATGTGGGAGGATTTTATTACAGGTCCAAAGTGTTATTTAGCTTGGGAATGTGCACATGGGATTGGGATTGAACCCAGCTGGAAAGGAGGGTTGAAAATGCAGTTTCTCATAGGTGCATGTGTGAGCATGTGTTGCTGTTCTTGTTCTCTCTCTCTCTCTCTCTCTCTCTCACACACACACACACACACACACTACCTCTGGCATGTTTTGGAAGCATAATGCCACGCATGCATTAAAAAAGCTATTCCCACCAATAATAATAATAATAATAATAACAATGCACACTTAAACCATAACATCACAAACTCTAAATAAACCTTAATGTAAACAGATCAATGACGTCACTCAAAGTACAGTCTTAAAGTACTGCGGCATTTTAACCTTACCTTTCAAAACACCTCTTCACCCTTGAGTCAGGTTATATTATTATTGTTGTTGTTGTTGTTGTTATCATAAATTCTCGCGAGATTTGATAAAAAATTTGAGCGAGAAAAAAATACAAGGATAAATAAAACGTCTTTTCTAAGAACCGCACGAGCTCAATGGAACTCCGAATGTTAGAAAGCGCAAAGCCACGCCCATTGTGCTTTGAAGTATGTTAGCCCCGCCCACTGGATGGTATTGGTAGACTTTTTGGTAAGCGGTCCAAATGTATGAAAAGAAAAGCCCCGGATGTAAGTCGTCGCGCTCGATAGCAGCGGTGTTGCCAGGTCCGTTTTAAGTACCTCAGGGTGATTTTTTTCTTTATGCATTTTTCTTGATTTTTGTCTTGATTTTGTGTATTTGTGTGTAGATGGGTTTTAATACACACACACACACACACACACACACACACACACATAAATTATTTCAGTCACATTGGAAAACGCAGCATTATCAGGGTTGCCAGGTCTTTGTAGCCAAAAAAAAAAAAAAAAGCCAAAACAAGCAAAGTTCATGCAAACCTGTCTGAAATCTCTAATATTATAACTATCTCTTACACATGTACTGTGTAACGTCATACATTTTACAAGGGAGTGCTTTTATGTATTTAGAAGTTAGTTAGTTTTTATTTAGCCAAAGGTTTTGATGACAGGTTTGTTTATAATGTATTATACAAAAACTGTTTTTTAACTTTTAAAATCAATATGATAAATTACTGTAATGCGTATTATTTCTGTTCATTATTCATTTGAATCAGTTTTTGTCACTAAAATCTGGCAACGTTAATAACAACAACAAAAAAAACAAAGTTTGGATATTTGTATCTGAACACATTAAATTGTGCAATATGTGAAGTTATTACTTGAAGAACAAATCTCGAAATAACTTTATACATAAGAATGTGTATCATTCTGAATGTTTTTTAAATAGAATGTGAATGAGGTGTTACTATAGAAACCATTAGAATCAGATATTCTGTCAGAATCAGATCCAGATCTCACACACACACACACACACACACACTATATGAACAAAAGTATTTGGCCGAACCTGCAATGACATTGCATCCAAATACATACACTTTAATATGGAATTGGTCCACCAGTTAGTTTTACAGCTATAAGAGCTTCAACTCTTCTTGGAAAGCCGTCCACAAGATGTTGGAGTGTTTCTGTGGGAATTCGTGTCCATTCATTCTGTAGAGTGTTTATACTGTAAGGTCATGTACCGATGTTGGTTCGAGAAGGCCTGACTCACAATCTCCACTCCAGTTTATCTCAAAGGTGCTCGATGGGATTGAGGTCTCAGGGCTCTGTGTTCGGGCCGGTCGAGTTCTTCCACAGTAAACTCATCAAACCATGTCTTTATATTTGTTGCTTTGTGCACTGGGGCGGTGTCATGGTGGAGTTGAAAAGTACAGTACCTTCAACAATCTTCAACAAAGGATAACATTGTCCAAGATGTCTTGATGTGCTGAAGCATTAAGATTGTCCTTCACTGGGGATAAGGGGCCTGATTGAAACACTGAAAAATAATAAATAACAGGTTTGGACAAATACTTTTGTCCATAAAGTGGTTTATCAGTACTGTATTCACAAGGTGATGTGGTGAGCTTAGCTTAGTTTTGACAGCAGGTGGCATTGTGGGGCAGGAAATGTTTCTCACACACACACACACACACACAGAGAGAATAATAAATGTGCTACATACAGTACACATTGCACATTTTAATTTAAATATTTTGTTATAGCTACAAAACTGTCAACTTGTCTACTTATTGCACATTTTTCCAATGCAGCATTTTCTATGTTTAATTATTATATCTAAAAAAAAAATAATTTAAAAAAAAAAAAAAAAAAAAAAAAGATGTTATCCATATTCTTAACATGAGCAAACCAAAACCCCCTAAGCTGCTTTCCAAAATTCTTTGCTACCAAAAAAAAAAAAAAATTTTTTTTTTAATGATTATTATGCATTTACACATTAGTTTTATCAACTAAAATCCAGTCTTTATATTTAATACTTTATATACAGCATTATATTTCCGTTCTCGTGCACAATGCGTATCTCCTGTCCTTTTTTGCATAACAGATTCATTCAGTTTGCAACTCGCGTCCCAATTGGTCGAGCCCTTTGTCAGTCACGTGGTATCTGCCCGAGCTCCTCCCACCGCTCGCGCTCCTCTGACTCGCAGCCGTTGCCTAGGAGCGCGTGAGAGCGCAGTCATGTTCCCTAAAGGGAAAAGCGCGGCGGTGCCGTCGGACGGCCAGGCTCGGGAAAAGTAAGCGATAAAACTCTTTCTTTTTATATTATTCATTTAAGGGTCAAGGAAATATGTTGCTGCGGTTCTGGCGGTTCATTGTGTCCGGCTGGTTAGAGCTTAATAGTGCTGGAAAGTGAATTAAAGCGCGAGTGTGGCAGTGTGTTTGGGTAGTCGCAGCTCTACCTGGGCTACTGCGCACTATCGTACTAAATAGTGTGGGGAGAGTAGTGCGCATGCGTAGGTAAGGCTCTGCTTTAATCGTACTGCTTAGTAGTGTAGTGTAGTGCGCTTATCAAGCTTTAGGTATACACACATGCTTAGGAATGGAGTTTTCCTGTTTATTTCAAGATTATTTGTAATTATTTAATTGAATCCTTGCACAATATGAGCATAAATGATTTTAAGCCTATTATACAAACCTATTTTTGATACAAACGTGTGATTTATTATTAATTATATAGCTTATTAATTGGAAAAATTCTATTAATTGCAAAAGATCAATGTTTTATTTCAGCATTTTTTTTTTTTTTAAAGATATGATTGTACAAAATGAAAAGACTTTATATACATATACTCAGTCTGTTTGTTTTGTTCATGATTGTGGATCCTTTGTTTAATTCTTTTGATTTTACACCCAATTGAAAAGTGCACTAAAATTAATGTTGTTGTTGATTTTTTGTGTATGATCTATAAATATGTTTTTAGACCCATTGGACAAATTTAAAGTGATATTTTAAACTCTTTCGCAGGTTGGCGTTATATGTCTATGAGTACCTGTTACACGTTGGAGCTCAGAAATCAGCACAGACCTTCTTATCAGAGGTAAACTTTCACCTTGCTGTTTTTCCAAACGTGAAAAACTTCTAAATGTTTTGTCTAAACGTTTTGTGAAATATACAGTATGTCTGTACGTAATGTCTATCTTAATGATCCCTGAAGTTTTTTACCAGCGTATCTCAATGAAGTCATGGGATGTCGTCATTTTAGTCACAGGGGGTGGGACTTATTTAATTGATTGATAATTGATTTGCTCTGACTCCAAAAGAAAAAACGTAATTTTTGTGCATCTTTCCGTGTTATCAGTTTCACTCTTATCAATTTCATTAAAGTAAGACATCATGTTCCAATTATTACTATTATATTATGGTAATATTTCTTTAATAAAATATGATAAATATTTACATAGGCTATATTTTTAGTGCAGCATGTTGTTTGCTTTAAATAATTACTCACTCCAATTACGCAATAGCATAATGGATGGATAAGAGTACCACACGTATGTCTTTATTGTTCCCTGAGCCTTTATTTATTTAATTTTTTTGTGAAAATGTACAACTTGTTAGTCCTGATCTTTACTCTTTAGCGCTTCTCTGGGCGTGCACGTGTACTTTCTGTGGTTGACCCGCCTGTGATTACGTCAAGACGTCCAGCTCGTGTGATAAGAGGGGGGATGGAAAGGACGACACCAACGCAGGCTTTAAAAAAAAATTTAAAAAGTTGAATGAAGAAAAGTTGATCAGATTCAAGACCTTATTTCTCGGTCAAAGTGACAGTTTTGACGCAGACTTGAATCAAACACTTGTGTGATGATGTCTCTGTATGTAGGACACTTTTACTTTGTGTGTGTGTTATTTTATAATTTAGTAAAAGGTAGGACAGACTTCATCACTAGCGCACAGACTTTGCTGAGAATGCTTCCTGCTTGAGTAGCATACTTCTGAACTGGACTTTTTTTTTTTTTTTAATAAATATATCTAAATAATAAATCCACTCTTCTGTTGTGATTGTATTGTCCATGTCAAATATCCTGTATATGACACTATACCTTGCAGGAAAGTTCACTCCATTGTCTTTTCTTTTTGTTATTTTTTATTTTTCAGATCAGATGGGAAAAGAACATAACGCTTGGTGAACCTCCAGGCTTTCTCCACTCCTGGTGGTGGTACGTCCATTTCTCTTCTTAGACAACATTACGACTTCTCACTCTCATTATTACTTTTTTTTTTATCTCGCATAAAGCTAATTCAGCATGCATTAGATCACTTCCGTTATGGTATTCCTGGAAAATCCAGGAACGGTTTTTCCGAGTACACAAATAAAACCAGGCGATGGAGCTGAATCAGCATCGTTCAGCTAAAAGCGGCCCAATGGGACACACAGTTCATCTTCATTTGTTAGGAAGTACAGCTGTAATGATGTGATTTGTCTGTATAATGATATATTGTGATATATTTCTGATATATCGTTGCTGTAAAAGAAGATAATGGCTCACTTCTTTGTGTTTTCAGCGTGTTCTGGGATCTGTATTGTGCTGCGCCGGAGAGAAGGGACAACTGCGAACACTCGAGTGAAGCCAAGGCTTTCCATGACTACGTGAGTGCTTCGCAACTTTCCATTCGTCCACCTTGAACTTCTTAACCAGTGTTCGGAAAACATGCGGTCGAAGGCTTGCTTAAGTCTCGATTCTGATCGGTTGAAACTCTGACTGTAGTGTCTATTTAAAACGCGTGTGATCGTTGGTATGGGGAAGTTTTCTTTAAGTCTCCAGTGTCCTATATTTGACCTTAGACTGCACACACAGATCTCATAGCTCTTTCAAAGTATCTGTGTGTGTGTGCGTTAATGCCCCAGCTGAAACGCCCCATCAGATAACGCATTCCCTTTGTTTCACTCCTTCTTCAAACGACTTGTTTCGGTGTCTATGTAAATGAGATGCTGCTGAGCCACGCCCCTCCAGAGAGCAGCACAGCTGAGTAACAACAAGCACAGTGGAGGGGCTCGTATTTTATGAGGTCACATAAGTTGGGAAGTCTAGTAGGCTTGTTTAAACCCTGGACAATACAAACATGGAAAAACATTTTTAGTTTTTAATGTACAGCGACCCATGTTTAAAAATGTGAAGTTTGCATTAGAGGTGTCCAGTTTACATTTTTGTTTGTTTGTGGTTTTCCCATTATAGTTGCATATTGCTGCATTTTTTTTGTCTCTCGTTAATTTCAAGAGAGAGAAAAAAAAAATACTTTCATAACAGAGATTCCAAAACCTTAAATGTAAATATATAAGCGCATAAACATTGTCTTTTTTTATTATTATTTTTTTATTTATTTAAAAAAAAATGCTTGGCAGTTTACTGTGGTATAAAAGAAAGAAATCACTTCGGGATATGATGTTCTAGGAAAACAATCAACTTTGTAACTCAGTAACTCGCCTTCATCACCACAACTTGTCAGTGATTTTTGTTTATTTATTTTTCCATGCATAACACTATTTTCTTTAATGCTTTATTTTTTACTTAAAATATATCTCAAAGCAACTAATTAATAAATAAATGCATAAACGAACATTTATTAGAGAATGCCCGGGCCACACCCACAAGTAACAAACGGGCACAACGACTCGCTGATCAACAACTCGTTATGTTATACATTCATAATACATTAACGAGCTTCATTGCTGCGTGACTTCGTTTATTAGTTTGTGTGTGAATACATTTAAAAAAAATTTGTTCAAGTATTTATCCAGGTCATTTAAACAACAGTAGCTCGGGCTCGTCGGTGCGGTCTAAGGAACGGATTCTATCTAACTATTTTACTATAGGAGAAGTCATAAGAGATTTAAACATGTAAGAGCAGTTAAAACACAATGAGGTAATAAAAGTAGCAGTTGTGCGAGTTTAGTGTCGGACTCACGCAGGAGATTTACATTTCATCTGTGCTTACACCTGTTTACAAAGTCTGAGACGCATTCTATCCCGAATGTGGATACATCCGCCTCTAAAATGCATTTGACAACCAAAACATATTGTGACGTCTCAAACACACACACACACACACACTCCGAAGTTTGCAGCATCACAGGAAATTAAAAACAGCATGCAAAATCTGTGCAACCGTCTTTTGCATACGACAACTGAAAACAAGAAGGAATACAAACATGCAGCCGATTTGCATGTGACTTCCAGCACTGTGATCCGGGTTCGATCCGGGTTCGATGCGGTTTCAATACGACTACCTTACATGATTTAACTGCACGGGCTTTACAGTTTTAAACCGGATCCGAACGGAACGAAACGACCAGGCGTGCACCGTTTGCGACGGGTGATGCCGGACTATTCTAAGAAACGTGGAAGAGAAAGTTATATTTTCACTTTCGCTCTCGTTAAATGACGTCTAAAAAGCCGAAACTGTACGTCCTGTGGTTGTAGAGGTTTTTCCTCCAGAACGTATGAGGTTTGCAGATTTTAAACGAGGAAGGCTGATGAGTCGAAGGAAACGCTTAACTGTCACAGTAACATGAATGTGCTGTATTGTTAGGATAATAAATAAAGAAATAAATAAGTGTGTAAAAGAAAAATGTTGAAAAGTAGGAATTGGAAATGTTGTTGTATGTGAAATGCAGCTTAAATAGACCTGGTTATTATTAAATGTAAAAGCGTATTCAATTCTGAATTACAATTTTTGAATGTGTTATTTTTTTTGCATAAAATAAGTTACAATTATTTTTCAACCTGAAGGACGTCAATTTTAATCACAAATTCATAATTCCCCAGTAAGCACCGAACGCCTTTAGGTGAAGCAGAGCAGAACTTCAGAGAAAACGGTTTATTCTCGCATTTCTGGCTCGAAGGACCCGAGGTTCATATCACGGTACAGCAGAGAGCCCCAGAGGTTTTCACAGATAAGCCCCGGACGAGTTTATATATATATATATATATCAGGGTTTAAACTGCGCGTGAAAATGTTCTGTACAGAATTTAAGCTCGTCTCGCTTTAAGGCAGCGCAGCCGAGCCTGCGGATACAGACATCTGTCTGTGTGGAAATTATAGCTGCATCGTATTTCTTCACGTCGAACACCGCGGCGGCGTTCACACCACGAGAGCGAGGAACAAGGCGTTCATGAAAATAACGACAAAACAAAAGGGTGTGGCTTCAAAGCTGTAGATACAGGAGGACGTTAGTGGGAGCGGTTGTGGGATTGTAAAACGTATTATCTTTAAAAAAAAAATAATAAAAATTTAAAAAGAGGTTTTGATATAAGAACAGGAAATGTGCAACCATGTGGTGTAAAGCGAAAATTTGCGTTTTTGTTTTGTTTTTATTTCAGGCTTGAATGTGTTTTATTTCTAATTTGTTTATTTATTTGTTTGCTTAATTTCTTTCTTTTAGTCTAGTCTGGTCATCCTTGATTAATCTAAGGCTTGTATAAACCCTCATAATGCTTACTATCCGCGATAAGACATGTTCACGCTAATCAAGATTTAGATATACAGTGTCGTCATGCGTTTTATAACCGTCGATAAGATTATAAAATGCCAATAACCAAATAACCAAGATTAACATTTTTGTTGTTGTTGTTTTTTTTTGCTTGTTGCTTATTAAAAACTTTGGGGTCGGGTATATGCGTAAAACCCGTTCGATAAAGTATCCTTAACCATTTAAACGAGCGCATCTGACTACTGCGCTTCTGGTGGCCAATCAGCATCCAGAAGTGACAGAATCTTTCCCGGAACGGAGGAGGCGATGCAGGCACCTCGGCGTCTCTGTAGCATTATTTAATAAACTCTGTGAATTTTTTTTTTCTTTCCCCATTTTTATTTCTTCCTCAGGCAGCCGTGGCCCTTTAAGCCAGAAATAGCTGTTGGAGTGTTGGATGGGGAGCCGCGTGGGGGAGGGGAGCCGCAAGGCCTGATAATGTCGAGGTTAGCTCGAGCGCTTTAGCTTTTTAACCCTGGCGAAGCAGGAAAGGAGGGGCATCGAGACCCCCTGTACAACCTCCTCTCTCATTTAGAGCATTAACCGGGTGCAGGGATCAGGCGTAGAGCAGAGAAGGAGTTAATCATTACTTAATTAGTTAATATACATCGTTTATGTATTCACACACACACACACACACACAGAGACATCCAGGAAGTAAACAGACACTCTTGGATTCATGAGCAAATGTACACACCAAGATGTGTTGCTGTAATTATGACTAGTGTTTGCTTCCTTTCGTAGATGAGATTGAAAGAGAATAGACGTCTGAGAACGGACCGTCTCGGAGACGCGCAGCTAGGAATGTTGAAATCTTTTTAAAAAAATATTCCTCTTGTTACCAGAATAATAGTTTTGTTTTGTTTTTTTTTTAGAAAAATGAACGAAGAAAGCATAAAAAAAATAAATAAATAAAAAAAAGAACAGCACTCTCTCGTTCCACACGCAGGCGAGTCGTTCATGTTAAAGCCGCTGAAGGAAAGTCGACAGAAACAGAGTGTTAATCAAGCGTTAATAACTAAACCTGACCCGCTCAGGATCATTTAACACATTCCAGTGCGATACATTACATCCTCGAACCGAGGGGCGTGTTTACTTTTTTTTTTGCACGTCTACGCCATTTAATGCTAACCTAAAGAGCCGGTGTTTGTCGTGTCGAGTTTCTGCCGGACGTCTGAGCGTTTTTTAGTCTTTTAGACTTTCCACACCATCAGCTATTGTACAGCGATCGATTTTCGTCTCGGCGCTCGGGTAACGCGAGGCCCTGTGTGTGTGTGAGTGTGTGTGAGTGTGTGTGTGTGTGTGTGTGTGTGTGTGTGTTCAGGAACGATCTGTGTAAACACACGATTTAATGGCCTCGATCAATCAAAGTTCTGAGCGAGATGACACACAGGAAGTCCGTGTGTGGGGTCTCAAGAGATTCATCACTCTATTTTTATCTGTGTTTGTGCGGTGACATCAGAGATACACCACGGCTGTGAAAGGCTTAACCCTTACAGAGCTTCTGTTTGTGTGTGTGTGTGTGTGTGTGTGTGTTTTGGGGGAGTGTTTGTCTGTCCTGCTGAGTCTGTGTGTGTGTGTCTTTCTCTGAGACAAAATGCTTCATTTGATCAGGGGGATGGTGCTGATAAAGGCACGCTCAGTGTGTGTGTGTGTGTGTGTGTGTGTGTGTAGTAGTAGTAGTATTAGTAGTAGGGACACCAGGGCACGATAAGACTTTTTCAGCCCCTGAAATTCAGTTTGTTTTAAAGATGGCTAAACACCAGACTGACACAGTCACATGATCCCATTTGATCACTGTTGCCATGGTAACTTTTGTAAATTGTTTGTGGGCGTGTATTAACTGTTTTTCGTTATTGTGGGTGTGTATCAACTGTCTTTTCTGTTGTGGTGTGTGAGTGTATATCTGCCTTTTTTGTTGTCGTTGTTTGTGGGTGTGTATCGACTGTTTCTTGTTGTTGTTTGTGGGTGTGTATCGACTGTTTCTTGTTGTTGTTTGTGGGTCTGTATCGACTGTTTCTTGTTGTTGTGTGTGGGTCTGTATCGGCTGTTTCTTGTTGTTGTTTGTGGGTCTGTATCGGCTGTTTCTTGTTGTTGTTTGTGGGTCT
>JAQMYL010000018.1:20776723-20794249 GCA_030014365.1 Clarias pachynema
GACTCTCGATTTCACCTCTGTCAATCATCAACCATGCGCCATGGAAACCAGCAGCTTCATCCTTAACAGCTGGAAGGAGGAGGGACCACCCGGAGACCTTGTCTTTATACTACACACACACACACACACACACACACACACACACACACACACACACAAACATGTCCTCATATCTTATAACATTTAACCTTATTTTAACTTCTGATTTTAATGTCACACTCTCACCATCTCTCTCTCTCTCTCTCTCTCTCTCTCTCTCTCACACACACACACACACTATATCCCTCTCTTTATCAACAGTATTCAAGCTACTTTATTGGCTTGACAAACAGCGGCATATTTGTATTGGCTGAACACACACACACACACAGACTCATCTTTCTATTTTCTCTCTCTCACCCTCTATTTCACTCACATTCTCACCTTATTATCTCTCTGTCCACTGTCTCACACACCCCCTCATCCTCTCCCTCACACACACACACACACACACACACACACACTCACTCACTCACTCACTCCGTGTCCATTATTCGCTCATCCTTTAACCCCCCGGATTCTCTTCCCGCCTGATGTCACACATCGAGATGGCGTCAGGAGAAGGACTTTGTTACCAGGCAGATGGCACTCATCTGCTAGCTCTATGGAGATGGACGAGTGTGATCCCTCACTCCACTTTTGCACACACACACACACACACACATACACACACACGCTCTCCTCCTCCTCCCTCCTTTACCACGTGCAAAGTAAACGTGTAAATAAGCAAACCAATAACACCTGTCCCCCGAGGGAGAGACGGTGGAGACACAGCAGGCCTATTTCGGCTGCTAAATGAGCGCTCGCTCTGTACAGCCGGCTCACCGAGTCATAACCAGAAATGATATCGAACGGTTTAATGACACGACAGGGTGCAGTTTATTTCCTCGTTTTCCGTGACCTGGTTCAATAGACGCAGTCTTTTTAAACGTCGCTCTGTAATACGTGCGCGAGGACGTTTATCACGGCCGCGTACAGAAAAACATGGGGGCAGCGATTAAACATAATAAAAATCACTTTACAGCTGATTCTTTGTGATACGGTATGATTTAATATTGTGCAGACTATAAAAAAAAAAAAATTGTTTTTTAAAAAGGTCAACTTTAACGAGCAGGAGGCCACGCCTCCTTTACTGTGTCTAAGGGCAACGAAGCCACACTTCCTTTATGATGAAATGTGGAGCCAGAGGCCACGCCTCTTTTACTGTGGCACACAGATAGAAAGGCTTTGTCTTCTTCAGTAGACTGATGGACACACATGAAAAGGACATGTCTTCCTTAGTAGACTGATGGACACGGAAGGCCGCATCTTCTTCACCCGTGATCAAAGGCAAAAAAGCCACACTTCCTTCATTAAGAAGTGTAGAGATGGAGGCCACGCCTCCTTTACTGTGACGGATAGATAGAAAGGCTTTGTTCTCTTCAGTAGACTGATGGACGCAGAGGCCACACCTCCTTTAATATAACTGATAGGCAAAGAAGCCATACTTCCTGCTTAAGAATGATCGACCCAGAGGCCACGCCTCCTTTACTGAGACTGAGGGCAACGAAGCCACACTTCCTTCTTTAATAAGTGTAGAACCAGAGGCCACACCTTCTTCACTGTGGCACATCGATATAAAGGCCACACCTTCCTTACTGCAACTGACCGTCAAAGAAGCCACACTTCCTTCTTAAGAGCGATTGACCCGGAGGCACCACTTCCTTTACTGTCACTGATAAAGACGGAGGCCACACCTCCTTTACTGAGACTAAGGGCAAAGAAGCCTTCATTAAGAAATGTCGAGCCATAGGCCACGCCTCCTTTACTATGATTAAAGCTAAAGAAGCCAAACCTCCTTCTTTAATAAGTGTGGAACCAGAGGCCACTCATTCTTTACTAGTGGCACGTGAACAAAAAAGCCACACCTACTTCAATAGACTGATGTACACATAGGCCACGCCTCTTTTACTACGGCAAATAGATAGAAAGGCCACACCTTCCTTAGTGTAACTGACAGGCAAAGAAGCCACGCTTCCTTCTTAAGACATCTTAGCAAGTTAAATATTTTTAAATTTAGCCAAACCTGTATATAATTTTCTAAAGTGGGTTTACAGCAAGCCAGATATAATTATTATATATATAATAATTATTATAATTAATTATTTCTTGTCAAATGGCAGATATTTTGCTATTATTTAGGAATTAACTTTTTTTTTAAATAAGCAAAATTGTCTGCTATTAGAACCAGACATTTTTTTCACTTGCAATTTTAGTAACATTGGTCAAGAAATAAGCTTAATAATTTAATATTTGGTTTGTTGTAAACATATTTTACAGAAATGATAGAAATGTTTGTGTGGATGTCCTTTTTTTTTTTTTTTCCTTTCTTTTTTTGTCACTGATGAGCACAGAGGCCACGCCTCCTTTACTGTAACAGACGGACAGAAAGGCCACACCTCTTTTTATTATGACCGATGGACAAAAACAGTACATTTCCTTTAGTATGACGGACAGTTGATCAAACCACATGTCTTTTTTTTAAGAATGGTAGACACAGAGGCCACGCCTCCTTTTCTGGGATAGATGGACAGAAATTCCATTCCTTCTTCAATAGACCGATGAATATAGGCCACACCTCCTTTAGTGTGACTGACTGGCGAAAAAAAAGCCACACATCCTTCCTTCGTTAAGAACGATTGCTCCATAGGCACCACTTCCTTCACTGGATGCAGAGGCCACGCCTCCTTTACTGTAAAAGATGGACGGAAAGGCCACGCCCACTTTTCTGTGACTGATGAAAAGACGGCACGCCTCCTTTGCCAGGATCGCCACTTTACAGGTTACAGTTTTACTGGAACAGGTGTAAAGACCCCACACCTCCTTCATTGAGATTGACAGACCCGAAGGCCACACCTCCTTTATTGATTACGGCGTTCAGCTGGATCTCATCAGATTGGCGGTGGACACGGATATGGAGCGTCTGGATGAACAGCACTTGCAGAAATCTCTCTCTCGCGCGCGCGCTATCGCTTTGTTTAGCTCTGGCATTCTTCATTTCCTTCTCTTTTTTTTTTTTTTGTCTCGTCTGTCCTCACTTCCTACTTGCTGCCCCATTTCCATTTCCTGACCCCAAGACAGTTTTGACAGGTTTTTCTTTTTTCTTCTTTGCTTCATTCCATAAGGTCAAAGATGAACATATATATATATATATATATATATATATATGTATGTATATACACAAAGGAGACCATCGCTAACTCGACAAAGCCAGCCAGATAGATACCAGCTCGCGCTTCGCCCCTTTCTGCTGGCAGCAGTCAGTAGAGAGACGTTTACTCTCCGAGCTGGTAAACCACAGAGCGTGGGCATGGCCCGAGCAGGAAATGGAGGCTGCCTGGCTTGTTTAGACTGCTTCTGGTGGTGCCGAGTGGCCCTGGGCCATGAGCTCGCTCTTCCTCACTCCATAGGGGTTTGTGATGGTCTGATAAGAGTGATTGATTCAGGAAGCGAGAGAGAGAGAGGGAGAGAGTCGTGTTTTTTTTTTCCCCCAAGAAGGATTGAGGCTTTTTACTCCTGCTGTTCTCTGGGAGACTTTACAAGCTGATAACATGAGACTTCTGTTTTGTGAGGCGGAGGTTCTCCAGGGGGTTTATTGCAAGGATCTGCTCTGTATTCTTGTCTATTCTCATGCAGATGCACCGCTTTTTCATCTCCCTCGGTGTTTCTTTTGTTCAAATAAAGTGTGCGTGTGTGTGTGGGGTTTTTCTTTTAGATGCGATGTAAAATTATTTGCAGTCTTGAGCAGGAAATCAGATAAGAAGGTTTTTTTTTTTTTTTTCCACGCAAGTGGTATAAATGCCGTTGCTGGGCTGAGCTCCTTAATTTTTTTTCAAAGATGTCAAAATAATTACTTTTTTTTTTTTTTACATCTACCTTTTGTTTATTTGTCTATAACCTATATTATTGATGGATTAGAAACAGGTATAATGGTTATTGGTTCTTGTTCGATTCCCACCTGAGGGTCTGTGTTCGTGGAGTTTGCTTGGTGGGTTTCCTCCGCGTACTCCGGTTTCCTCCCACAGTCCAAAGACATGCAGATTAGGGATAATAGGCGTCCCCAAATTGCCAGTAGTGTGTGAATGCGCGTGTGAATGTTCACAGGAGGTCCTACCATGGTCGTAAAATGGAAATAAATACGACGGTAATCACCATTGGCTTCTAGTTGGACTACTGAGGTTCCTAGATAGATGCCTGGATGATGGTTATTAACTTGAATTCATTCTCCTTAACCTTCATGAAAGTAGTTTGTAGTGTCAGAGTTAGTGCTGTTACTTTTAAATAGTATTAAAACGATAAGTTGTGCATTAATCATCTTGTGTACGAGAAGAAACCCCGGTAAAGGAAAAAGTCTTTCGACGACCGTTCTTTAAAAAAAAATACATATATATTGTAAAGTGCTGTGGTGTGAGAGGAATAAAACACAGCGGGACATGCTGCAATTGGAAAATAATCATCTTCAAGTTCTCACTCCTTCATCACACCATTCTGTCGCTCCTACGCCAGCACCACAGAGGGTTTTATTCCCTGCGTGAATGCATCAAATGGACAAAGAGGAAAGAAGGAAAAAAACATGTCCACATGTCCACATCTGGACACATTAAATTAGATTTCTTGTGTCTTTTTAATTCCAGGTGTCTTATTTATTCATTTATTTATTTTTTAAACATCCTAACTGAAGGGTGCTGAGATGTTCTGATTGTTAGGCAGATGTTCCTCCTCCTTATTTAGAAAGATGTTTTACCCACAGATGGATTTTGTAGTCGTCAGCCTCGGGCCTGCAATCCAGCTTTCATGAGATCTCCTTTTCTTATGAAAATGTCCATTCATTCCTCCTTCTGCTCTTAACTGTCCCCCCCGCCGCGCCCCCCAGCAGGTCGTTCATTAGCGTCTCTCAGAGACCTGAACCTCTCCATCATCCCCCCCTCCCCGGTCCGCTTTCATCCATAGTGATCCTGCCCCGGGAATCAAAGTCTACGGTCTCGCCGTACAGAGACACTCCGGGTCAAAACCAGTCGAGTGCGAGTCCGTGTCCTGTTCCGTCCGCCGCAGCATTAAAGGATTTATCCGACTGACTGTTGACTTTTTGTCCCGCCGCGCTTTCAGTCCGACCTAATCTCAATCGTATTCTCTTGTTTACGCCCGCACAGACACAAAGAGGATTACGCTGGCCTCGAAAATATGTCCCTCTGGCCTCGTCCAACACCATGAGAGGATTAAACTCACACTAAGTGTTTGGACAACTGTGTGTGTTCTACATCTATTCTCCTTAAACCAAACTGTTTGCTAATACTTTGTGAGGTCAGTTTTACCGCCTGAGCTCGCCGTGTTACAGATAACAGCAGTTGCTTGAGTGATCGTACTTTTTATTAGAATTCAATCAGAATTAAATGCAAATCGAATGCTAGTCGACAATCTGTGTTTTGTTGGACTAATTAATGAGCTAGTATTAATGTGGTTTGAGATGTAGATATTTGATTAGATGATGTTTTATTGTCAATTTCTGATTGTCAGAAAGCAGCTTTATGCAATCCCAAAAATAAAAAAAAATTAAAAATAAGTTATTGTTTAAGAAATGTGTGTTAATTATAATAATCAGGGAAAACAGTTTTTTTTTTTTTTCTTAAAAAAGTGCATTATAAATAAAACTGAATTGAATTACTCAAATTTGTTCAGACCTGCCAATCAAATACAAATCTCACCCGGGGATTTCTGTACGTCAGAGCTCTTGGGTTTAAACTGTTATCTTATCGTACATCTGCATCCTGAAGCACATGCTCGCTTACTAATTAGTGCGACAATACACAGATTGTGTTTACACTGTTGTCCTATTTAGTGCACAGAATGTGGTTTGGCACGCAGCCCCGAATTCTCGTTGAACGTGTATTACTTGCCTTTCGCAGCCTCTCAGATTAGAAGGACGTTACAACAAAACGTTTTTTTTTTTTTTCCCCGCCAGAAAAAAAGCTCACCATACTTTTTTCCTACTGATCCATAATAATCCACCTTCAAACTTGAAGCCACGCCTCCTACCTGAATCCGAAACTGAATCTAATCCCGAGCCGGACCAGGACCAGCGTGCTTCCTTTACTTAGTTTTTTTTTTTTTTTTTTTTTTCCCGCCGCGTATCACGTTCTGCCTGAGAGGCGGCTCTAACGAGATGAAGCTCTTAGGAGGATTTGAGTTTAAGATGCAGCTCTACCTGCTATAAGTCCCTTAAATCCTGACCTTTGTTCTAATCAGGTTTTATACCCGGGGTGTAGGATTGAGCTCGAACTCGAGCCAGCGCGGGAGATTAAACTCTCCGATGCAGCACATAACCTCCTGAGACCTGAGCGATGCCTTTTGTTAAACTTCTCGTTATGAAACAGAACCTGATCGTCGTATCAAAACCGAGGCAGATGTTAAAAATGAGGAATAAAAGGAAGAGGAGGAGGAGGAGGATAAGTGTCCATAATGTTAAATGTGGAAGGAAACCGGAGTAACCCAGAGGAAACCCACCAAGCTCGAGAACATGCAAACTCCACACACACACACACACAGACTCGATGCAAGAATCGGACACTACAGGTCACATGTCCTGTAGTGGTATTATTATTATTGTTGTTGTTGTTTTTATTATTATTTTTTTTTACAAACTCAGATCAACCGTAAATTACAGCGGATTTGCATTCAGCCACGCCCACTGACTTCCTTAAAAGAGAGAAGGAAAAAAAAGCTCACAGCGAGTTGAAAAAAAATTAAAAATACAAACACAAAATGACGACTAAACAATGAAAGTTTGGCGGGTTTTCCAGCTCAGCCGTTGCGTCGCTTTAGCCGTCGGTTACCGTACAAGTGGCGGTGGTGCTCTCCTTCTCTTGTGGGGTGCCATTACTTTTCTACAAATTGGTGAGCTAGTCTTTTTTTTATTTTTTTTTTATATTCATTCATGCATTCTTATTAGGTGCTGTAATAACTATGAATAATAAAAAAAAAAAAGTTCATTAAATTGGTGTGAAATTGTAAGAAATATGCGATTTAAACTCTAAACTCAGTGTATAAAATCGACGTAATCTTGTGGAAACGACCCGTCGATCAGTAAATTTACACGAATTTGGGAACATGAGCGATTAATTTATTATTATTATTATTTATTTTATTATTTTATTTTTTTCTCCTGCTGTCTGTTAAACATCGCAATTCTGGTATTTAGGCGAACAATTTACGAACTATTTTTTTCCTGAGATAAATGAGCCTCAGGTCTCAGGACTTAAAAAATAAAATGAATAATAATAATAATAAAGATTATTTTCTTTAGTTAAGCACTTGAGCTACACTCATACCACTTCACGTATACCAAGGAGCTTTTCGTCTTCATTCCTCAGACTGAACATCCACCTTGCAGACGAACACAAACAGCATACACACACACATTCTCACACGCACACTGACGCAATCGGAGCGCCGAGAGGCTTCAGCGCTGATGTTAAAGTACGCACGGAAGCACGTGCACGCTGCGGTTTCAGCTTTGATCCACAGAGACGATAAGAAAAGAAACCCCGAGCAGCTGTGTATGCCTCTCTGCACGCACGGCTCCACTGTATTCGTGGTCTTCCCTGTGGTTTTGATCAGCTCGTTTCTGTTGAATACCTGTGTGTGTGTGTGTTGCTTCTGAATCTCTTGTCTGATTCATAAGTACAGTACAGTACAGGACCGGTTGCAGCACGAGCTCCGACCCAGCGTTCACTTCTTCTCCGCAGGAGACGCATTAATAGAATCACGGAGCGATGATCAGCGTCTGAACTGCTGGCCTTGCACGAAAAACATCCAGCGCTGTCAGAAAAGCCGCCCATAATCCTAAGCGACGTTCACCATAATTGACTTTGATTGATTAGAGGCTTGACTTCTGAGAGAGAGAGAGAGAGAAAAAAAGAAAAAACAACACAGGCCGGTCGTTAAGAAGACGAGAGGTCTCCGATGCATTTCCGCTATCGATTTTGCTGACGCTTCCATTTTTACTGCGTGCAGAACATTTAGACGGGTGGATGGACGGTTTGGAAAACACGTCAGCACCGGTACGCGTCATCGCAGCATTTAGAAACGTAGAGCTCGAGACGGATGAGTCAGAGCGGTGCTTGTTTTATCACCTTAATGCATTACAGTCCTTTCATGTGTTTAATCTACAACTACAATCAGGATGTATTTAGAGATTGTTTTCATTTGTCACATACACACACAGTCATACATAGTACTGTATGTGCATCAAAACGCGTATACGACCACCTGTGACCTAAAATAGTAGGGTTTCTCTGTGTGAATGAAGTGCACTAATGAGTACAATTAATGATTATTAAAAAAAAAAAAAAAACAATAGAGAATTCAAATAGAGAAATAAATAGAATTGAAATAAAAGAAAATTATGCTGGAAACTTTGAGCTGAAAAATGTACAGTAAGTACAAGGCTGCTAATAAAATAGAATTGAAATAGAAGTGGATGAAGTGTTTAGTGTATAAGTTAAAGGTAGCGTGATGTAGTTATCAGTTTTTATAATTTATGTTAGTCGGGGCAATTATGATAATTTTTGCTTAATATTAAGCCTAGCAAAAAAAATTTTTTTTATATTTTATCACATAAAACGTTTGCATTACTTTAATAGTTACTGTATGAATAAACTAGAGATGTGAATCGAATGAATCAATTGAATCAGTTTTTAAGTAAATTTGTAAACGATGCGCAGGTAGTTCAGGAAACAAATTGGTTTAATTAGTATTTTTTTCATTAATATTTTTTACAATCTGTAAAAATGTCACAAGAAGACTTTCGGTCAAGTGTAAATCTAAACATGAGACTGACAAAAGGAAGTCAAATTTTGAATTGAATGAATCAGTGATTCAGAATAAGACTTTTTTTTTTTTTTTTTTAATGATTCGGTTTAATTGAACTAGATTAAATTGATTCAACGTATAATTTAGCGCTAAGTCAAGCAGTCTGAAATTCTAAGCTGGAGGATATAAATGTATCTAAAAAATAATATTGATGTTAAAATTAATAATAGAAAAACTTTATTTATTTTTTTTAACATTAATATTTTCACAACCTCCTTGTTTTTTTTTTTGTTGTTTTTTTTTTAAATGCATTCCAACATGATTCCATGTCTGCTGTGTTTCCCCCAGAGTGCAGCAGCAGCTCCGAGCCCTGTTCTGGGCAACCTGCCACCCGGAGATGGCATGCCAGGTGGGCCTTTGCCCCCCGGCTTCTTCCAGGTAAGCCTTCATATCCTGTACCTTTAATAACCCGTGTCCATCAGCCTCAGAGAGTCAGACAGCAGGCTATCGCTTATACCTCCCCTCCCTTCTCTTTACTCCTAAACACACATGCAAGCACACGTGCCGTCCGTTTTGAGCCGACACACACACACACACACACACACAGAGGGGCCATTATGCCTCCGCCTCTGGTTATCCGCCAAGCCCCCGGCGTCCTCCGGGAGTCAGTTTGATTACGACCATTAGGCGCTAATGGCAGCCACCGTCGGAGCACTCTCGCCTCGCAAAGTAGGGTTACTATTACCGCGCTGCCCGTAAGAGGCGAGCGGAGTCGCACAGCGATCGCGCAAATGTGTTTGTGTCAACTGCCAAGTCCGCTGCAGCATCATATCACTTCCTGTTTCCTGCTCTGCAGACGTGATTGGGTGTCGAACGAGGCAGAGCAGCGCATCATCGAAATAGTCCTGGATGGATTTCATGTGTAACGGACGGCCAGTTATAAAGATCTTCGCTATAAAGAAGGAGATGGCATCATAGCCTGATCTCTTTCTCTTACACACACACACACACACAGAAGTAGCCTACACCGTATGTTCCACCCAAGCAAGGCCCATTATCCCAGTGTGGAGCCGCGCATCAGTGGACTCGCTGTGAAACAAGGCCAGTTAAAGATCCCACTTGCAGTTAAACACCGCTACTGCCCTCTAGTGCTCACGTCCTTCACTGCTACGTAGAATTTTTGTAGAATTTTTTTTCTTTCTTTCTTTCTTTCTTTTTAGGATAAAGTATTAATCAGGAAAGGTTTGCATAGATTTGCATAAATCCTGCTTTAGTCAGCTAAACAGATTTACGCGGGATAATATCCGCCATGTCTCACGAGAGTTGCTCGGATCTCAGTGCTCAGAAATGTTTCCTTGGTTATCTTTTAATAGAAATATAATAGTCTTAACAATTTTTAAATGTTAATAAAAGATTTTATAGACGAGTAGCGTTTAGGATAATTTTTCAGCCCATCATAGTGCACTGATATTATAGTGTAAAGTCTAACATCGTATTTTATATTTACTGTATGTAAGGGCTGTGTGTGTGTTTTTTTGTTTGTTTGTTTGGTTGTTTTTTTTACGCACAAATTAATCATATGTCCAAATTTGACCCTCTTGGCTTCCCATAATCGCAGCATGGTTTCCCCGTTTGCGTCCCGAAGTTTCATTATAAAAAGCTTCTAGATGGAAGTTTGGATAAAACCAAAGTCATGTGCTCGAGCTGCCTTCAAGAGGAAACTATTTTTATAGGAATATATTAACTGTAAGACGTGTGAGTGGAGGCTCAGACGGCTAAGGCTCTCGGTTAATCACGTCAACATTGAGTGCAAACAAATACTTAGGCTTTGCATAAGTATTCACCCCCTTGAACCTGGAACATGTGGAGGGAAATCCAAATAGTTTAAACCAAAAATAACTCTCTCTCCACTCTCGCTGTGAAACTGATATGATTCGTGAAATACAATGAATGACCGGGTTGTTAAAGTGAGCACTTAAGCAAACTGGTTTTGCAGCAACAGGGGGTAAATACTTATGCAGTCACACCTTTTGTTTGTGCGGATTCATGTATAAGGTTGAAGCTCAATTAAGCACGTTTCCGTTCCAGGTTTATGCACCCCAGTATCTATATAATATCGTGTTCTGCTTCAGTGTACATGAGGAGTGTGTGATTGTGATTGTTTACTCGTAAGTCGCTCTAGACACTCCACAGTTAATCCACAGATACGGACACAAACCAGAACGACTCAGATTAGTGATATGAAATACTGTGCAGCTTATCGCTGTGAAAACCTCGTAACACGCTGCTCATCACTCAGCGTCGCTTATATGTTCTCGCTTCGCATCGCCGCTAGCATGTTTTGTGCTGTAACTTCCTGCTTGTCTTCCACTTCTTCTTCTTCTTGCTCTTCTGGCGCTGCAGGGTCCGACTGGCTCACAGGCTTCTCCTCACTCACAGCCGCCACCTAACGCTAACATGATGGGAGCTCACGGACAGGTAAACACACACACACACACACACACACACACACACACACACACACACACGTTACATCGTGCCATTTCAGATTATTTCAGCACGCACCCTTCAGCACGCACCTCATGCATCCTCTTTTGCTTATTCAGGCTTTTGCATTTTTTTTTTTCAGCTTAATACGTTACTTTATTAATTATTCAGTTATTGTTATTTATATTTCTTAGTTTATTGATATTGTTCCTGCTGTATCTTAATCTACTACACATCACTGCATTTGAGCCCATGATTGAGTTTATGAATATTTATAATTATTGTCCTCGTCTTTTCGCCCCGCAGCCGTTTATGTCCCCGCGTTACGCAGGAGGACCTCGGCCGCCAATCAGGATGAGTAACCAGGTCAGGCCGGGACTTCCGAAGATTTTTATTTATTCATTTCTTCATTTATTTTTTCATTTCTTCATCTGATTCAGAATGTATTATGGAGAATGAAAAGTACTGATGTTCCAGCTCATGTCTCTCTCCATCTCCCTGCCAGCCTCCAGGAGGACAGCCTTTACCTCCCAATGTTATCGACCCCACACGGCCTCCAGGTACCGAAAGATCCGCAATTAAAATTATAACTATTAGTAAGATGGTAAACTACAGAGCACTTGATTTTTTTTTTTTTTTTTTCGGAAAAAAAAAAAATGTATGATTTGTTTGACAATATGTGTGTATATATATATATTATATATTATATATATATATATATAATTTTTTTTTTTTTTTTTTTTTTTTTTTTAAAATTTTTGTTAAAAAAAAAAAATTAAATTAAAAAGGGAAAAAATGGCAAATGTAATTTTGGATTAAAAAAAACTTGGTAATGCACATTTCTGGTTAAAATGTGGTAAATGTTAAGTAAAGAATGGTTATTCTTAAATAAATAAATATGGGACATGTAATTTCGGTACTTCTCTTTGGTAAAAAAATAATAATAATAATAAATCGGTAATTTTTTTTGTTTGTTTGTTTTTGGTTTTTTTGCCTTAAATGCTAAATTAAAAATTTTTTTTTTTTTTTTTTTTGCCTTAAATGCTACATTTATGATTTTAAAAAATCTGGGCAAATGTATTTTCTGGTTTTAAAAAATTATATATTATTTTGTACATTGTAAATAAATTGTTAAATGTCCTTTTTTACTACTATTATTTTAAAATGCTACATTGTGATTAAAAAAATCTTGTCAAATGTAGGTTTTGGAAAAAACATGGTACATGTGATTTTTAAAAAAAAATTTTTTTACTTTTTTTATTTTACACTTACACACACACACATCACACTAGGCAGTGTTTTTTTTCTAAATGTAAACATTCCATTGTAATTTTTATTTTTCCATAAACAGTCAAACCATATCTCCGGTTATGGAAGCTAGAAAATAAACAACATGGAGTCCTTGTAAAAAAAAATATTTAAAAAAAGGTCTTCATTTAGTGTTTAAATAAAAGAAGATTTATTTTATATATGTATGTTACAAATACATAATCGTATTTAAAAATGGATTATAAAAATGTAAAAAATATTTAAACTTCAAGTTGTGCAGTTAGTTTCACATCACCATCACTGTTTCCTCCCCTCGCTATATTAATGTGCATTGTGTGTTAAAGAAACATGAAAAATATCCACGCATAACCTTAATGGTTGTTTTATTTTTTTTGTTGCTGTTGTTGTTCAGGACATCCAAACCTGGGACCCATGCAGAGAATGAACATACCCCGAGGGATGGCACCCATGGGACCTGGACCACAGGTCTGTCCCTGAGGAACAACAATCCACCTAATCCCTTTTAAACCAGTCATGCTTTTTTTTTTTTTTCCTAAAGGATCTCTGGATCTCATTGTTAACATTCACACTGTGCAGATGTAAATCCCGATCGGGCAGTAGATTGTGAACTAACATACATCTCTCTCTCTCTCTCTCTCTCTCTCTCTCTCTCTCTCTAGTCTGATCCATGGTTATCGTTGCAGAACTACGGTGGTGGGATGAGACCTCCCAACTCCATGGGCCCCAACATGCCCGGAGTTAACATGTAAGCTTTTATACACCAGGGCCTTCAGAAAGCATTTGTTTCTTCAAAAGATTTAATATTTTAATTCACTCCTTAATTTTTCATTAACTATAGGAGTGATAGTCGACATTTGCCAGATGAGCAAATATGTATGATTTTATGTTGTGCATTGTATCGCAAAAAATAAGTTACCAAGAACAAACTTTTAAAGATAAAAAAAAAATTTGATTGTTACAAATTGCCGACTGACACTGGAGACTCCTTACATAAAACTTTTATTACTAACATTATGTCCGCCTTATAAACCACATTTAATGAGTTGTTAACATGCAAGAACGTTAATATAAAACTTGTGAGGTGCAGCTGCTTTTGTAGGAAATGAATCAAATCTTCTGACCAATCAGAGTCCAGGCTTCAAGTTTCATTTGTTGATATTTTGTCTTTCAGGGGACCAGGAACCGGTAGACCGTGGCCGAATCCTAATAACACTAACGCGGTATAAACTAGACATTATTTATTCACGGCTAAAGTTTCCCAGATAAATATCTCAGACACACACTTTGATGCCTGGGTCATAAAAGGGGTTTGATGATGTCTTTGCAGATCCCGTATTCGTCGTCATCTCCGGGCACATACGTGGTAAGATGTTCTGTCTCTCTTCTGAAACATAATAAAAGACGTCTTGGCAAAGCAGCAAAGGAAACGGACAGGAAGAGAAGCATTTAGTTCACTTCAGGGGAGGGAAGAATTCGGAGAAAGAATGGACAGAATCAGATAAAAGATGAAAGGGAACAACAAAGGAAGATCAAAGGAATGCGCAAGACGAGTGGGTCGTAAATGCGAATTGGGTTTCGCACCCGAACCTCTGAAGTTTAAAGTTATAAAGTTCAACAGTTCCTTCAGCTTTAGGTCAGTTTGTAGACGCATGCTGTGCGATGTCTTTTTAAAGAGACGCTTGAGCTAGTCTTATATGCTAATTTGCTAGCTATAGGATCATTTTATTGAGCACGCTGCATGGTCTTAGCCTCGATTTCCCGTCACAGACTAATTTTAGGGATCAGCAACAGATCAGGTTGTACCCTCGTGCGTGGCGATGAAGTTTAGTTTGTATCTGAGAAGATATTTTTAAGCACATTTGGAGATGAATGATGTAATGAAAGCGCTCGACTCTGAGCTGCAGGAAACCATCGTCTAGACATGAGCAACAGCCAATGAGAGTCCAAGAGGAAATCAGATTGGCCTGCTTGTCCTCCATCAGTTATTGTTCTTTGTCGGATGTGAGATTTAATCGATTATGCAGTTTAATCTTTTTTTGGTCGATTCAGTTGATGGAAGCGGTCAGTTTTTGATTCAGAATCGATTCACGCTTTTTGAAGTTACTAAGGTGAATATAAAAAGGTTAAATGGTTTAAAATTGACATTAAGTCCTTAAAAATATACCAGAGCTTTAGCAGAAAATAGAAACCACTTCCATCTTCCACATTTAAATTCTTTTACATTGGTGGGCAGTTGGTGCAATACCGCCATCTACTGGACTGGAGTGTGGAGCAGAAGACTGGCAGCAAAAAAAAAACGCAAGTTGAACAGGATTTTTATTGTTTATTAGATACTTTTAATAGTTTTTAGTGTTTCAAAACCTGTATGAAATATAGTAGCTGCTTGAAATAAGCCAGAGAATAAACATTAGCATTATCGATTCGAATTGAATCGGAAATCATGATGCCCAAAAAAAAAAATTTATCACGTCTACAGTCTAACTCTGATTCAAAGCTACATATGTAAACAATAATAATAATGTTTCTATAATAAAGAAGATTTCTTAGTGTCTCAACAACCAATTCTTTCTCCACTATTTTTATTTTTCTGCTTTATTTCTTGTTTTTATATAAAATAGAACTGAAACAACCAACACAAATAAAAGTCACATGATATAAACCACGCCCTTGTTTTAGGTCTTGTGGGAAAGCAGGGTTTAGCGATCAGTGATTAGTGAAAGATGGTGTATTATGTGAGCCTGGTGTAATGTGCAAATCGCTGGTGTTGATTTGAGAAGAAACAGGGATGTTAATAGTTGTATAGAGGTTAACGACGTGAAGTTTAGAGCTCTAGGGGAAAACCAAAAAAACGCCGTAACAGCAAACGTGTCTTGGTTGATTGACTCCATTTGAGGGTGACTTTGGGAACAGTGTGTACAAACAGTGCAGTTCACGGTATGGTGTTATGTGTTTTGTCTCAGGGTCCACCAGGAGGCGCAGGAGGAGGCTGTCCACCGGGAACACCCATCATGCCAAGTCCAGCAGGTAAAACTGTTTAACTCTGCGTTTACTGTAAATAAAATGAACAGAGAATCTGCGTAATCGATTTAACAAGCTAATATGAGACAATGCAGGAATTCATAACTCATTTAAAAATGCCAAGTCGTTTACTGATGATGCCATGAGGAGCCATTTTTATTTAATATCACTTGGGGTTTAGGAGACGGTCCTAAGATCTGGAGTAAAAAGTCTAAGTTAACTGGCGTTTTGTTTGTTTTTAACGAGAATTTATCTTGAGATTTTGTGCTTTAGTTGAATCCATTATTAGGTATGTTGTCATGCTGTAGAGCAGGTGTGTCTGGAGCCTGGATCCAGCCCGATGAAGTGTCTAATCTGGTTCACAGCATCAATTTAAAGTTTGTGGAATTTAAACAGAAACACTTTTCTGTACTGAAAGTGGATTGAAATATTTAAACTACCACTTGCGGGCAGTATAGAGCAAACTAGCACAAGTACTTATTTCTGTACTTGCTTATTTATATAGTGGTATTAGATCACACACTCATAAGCGTGTAGTAAAAAATGTCCAACGTCATTCGTTGAACTTTGGAAAAACAACATTTTTTCTGTTGAATTTTGCGATTAACTAAGGTCTGTTTTTTACAGACACGCCCACTTTACAGTTTTCATTATATCTATAGATTACTTTTTCTTCCTTACATACGGTACGTTTCATAGCAACGGGGGTGAATACTTATGCAATCACACCTTTTTCAGCATTGAACCAAATGTCCAATGTGATTCAATTAGCTAAAATAAATTTAACATTCAAACTCGTACACTCCTCAACAAGCTTTATTATAATCTCTTCATCTCTTCATCAATCAGATTCGACTAATTCTGGAGAGAATCTGTACACCATGATAAACTCCGTGCCACAAGGAGGCAACAGGTCCAGCGTGAGTCACGTTCTATACCCCTGATACTCTTTTTAAAAAAAGTTTCCACTTCACCTTTTGACTGCGTGTCTGCTTTATTCACTATGTTTCTGTTCTGTCTTTAGTTCCCGTTAGGTCCAGATGGCCCGATGGGAGGGATGGAGCCTCACCACATGAACGGCTCGTTAGGTAAAGTCATTCATTAACCTATTAATACTTTAAATATCTGCGACAAAACAAAGCTGATTTTTTCGTGTTTTTCTACAGGCTCAGGTGACATGGACGGCCTTCCTAAGGTAAATATAAAGCTGTGTCGTGCTCTTATAGGGGGGGAAAAAAACTGTTGATTATTTTCCTACGAAGGCATGCCAGGAAGTGGTTTTATTCTTCTTATACCACAGCAACATTTATTGACAAGATTTCATTTATTCCTTTACCTGCTGAGACTGAATACGAGTTCTTCCTCACCTGTAGAATTCTCCGAATAACCTGAGCAGCCTGAGTAACCCACCGGGGACGCCAAGGGACGACGGAGATTTAGGAGGGAACTTCTTGCACACTTTCCAAAATGAGAACGTGAGTACGGCAGAGAAAATGGACAGACAGACAGACGGACAGACGGACAGACGGAGTGCTTTATTAATCACAAAGGGAAATTGTAATAAGTAAAGATAAAGTAGATAACTGATTCAAGTCTCATCTCACTGGAACTTTTCCTATAAACACATGAACAAGACGCGATGTGCCGGCTTCATGTATAGAGTCAGCTTCTAGAATTATTGGCCCCCCAGTTTTTCCTTTTTCTTTGGCTAATCTTTGTGTATTTGTGGCTAATTAGCTTTGTTTCACATAAATCTATTATTAATAAAAAAAAACTTAATCAATTAAATAAAAAAGGGTTAGGGTTATGAAATCCGAAGTATATTTTTTTCTAAATTATGTAAAA
>JAQMYL010000018.1:20811832-20837482 GCA_030014365.1 Clarias pachynema
GTGGTAGTAGTAGTCTTAATGTGGGAGCCCCCTAGTGACGGGGAGGAATTGGACACGACTAAATTAGGGAGAAAATCTGGAAACCCCTGTACGCTGTAGTGTATCAGTTGTTCACACCCACGATTATGTGACTGACTGGGAGCTGTGTCTCTCTACCGCCTCCTAACTTCATGGGAGTGTGGAATGATCCATTTTAAATGTTAAAATTCTAATGTGTATCGCTTCACACTATTGTAAAATCGTAAATCAAACCGTTGTATGTATTATGACCTCATCAGCAAATTTGCTTCCGTGTTTTTTCTCTTTGCATGTCAGTGGTTCCAGTAAACGTGAGCTGCACCAGAACCGAGTTTCAGATCCAGATCTCCCAACAGGCTTTGCCCCAGCTGGACCGTGACAGCGTCTATCTGGGGAACCCGTCATGTTCGGCCCAGATGACGCCGTCGAGCTACAAGATTCTGGCTCGCTTCGTCAACTGTGGAACTGCGGGTCAGGTAAAACTCAGACTCTTTGCTCCAGGTGCTAATTCACTTCAGGTTTTATTTCACTTCTTCTGGATTCTGGTCATCATCAGGTTTGTTTAACATTTATGCAGGGAGTAAAGCTGCTAGTCGTTGATTAATTTCCTGTAACAGTATGACAGAGATGTTGAACCTTTTTTTTTTTTTTTTTTTTACAGAAACGTCACAACATCACGGTGCTGGTGAACACACTCTATATCGACTTCTCGGACGGAAAGCAGCAGAGCATTCAGGAGTACGAGGTGCAGTGTGACGCGCAGAGGAAGGTGGCGCAGATCAGCATCATCTCGGCCGAGGATCGGATCCGGATGAACGAACTGGCCCGACTCGCCGAGGAGTCCAAGAGCCAGGAGAGCGCGCAGAGAGCCGAGCCTGAAGCTCACGAGACCAGCGACATCGTCTTCATCAGCGTCTGCGTGCTGGCCGTCATCCTCATGCTCATCGCCATCGTGTGGCTCGTGCTCCTCTAGAGACTCGAACAGATGCCTTCTGGTTTCAACGTTCGTGAATCTGACACTCAGAGAACCACAGGAGAGGGGGTTGCTGGTGTGTTTTCGGCATCACCAGCGCCGACGGTAGTGCAGGAGTATAATAATGCTCTCGTTTTATTGTTTCCATAGCAACAGCTAGTTCACATGGGATGGTATAGCAGGTGTTTGGCATAAACAGATTAGAAATGTATATAAACACCAAACTGGGGAGTTTTCATTAAGGAGAAATAAAATATTAATGAAACATTAACGGAAGGAGTCTCCAGTGTCAGAGACCTCAGGAGCTTCCGGAGAGAGAAAATCATCACACGACAAAATTGCACTTTGATGTTTATTTTTTAAAAAGTTCATAATAAAATAAAATCCATTCTTTTTAGTCGTCGTGGTCAGTTTGTGTCACGTGAGGTGTACAGGGCTGTTCGAGTCAAACCGGGACTTTTGATAACATACTGAAAGAATAAACTTGCTTTATTTCTCTATATAATTCCCTGCTATGCTAATGCACTTATCCCAGCGTTTCGATACCATGAGGGGATCAAGGATCAAAGATCAGACTGCCTGCTTCATTCACGTCTGAAACGCCGGCATCCCAGGAACCCCTTTAATGTTGTTTACAAACATTTGTAAACATCGCCTTGTTCCCGCCAGAAATTTTACCATCACATCGAGTCTCGGTTTGACTTGAACGCCCCTTTAAAAAAAAAATTTCATAAATAAATACACAGAGATTGCTTGCTTAAAAAAAAACACATTAAAAGCTGAGAAGCTGATAAAACTATAAATATTAAATCATCAAACAGGCACATACAGAGAGTTCATTTCAATTTCAAATAATACATTTCAACATTAAAGACATTTACTGTTTAAAAAAAACTACTAAAGTAGAGTCTTTTGAAGCAGCACGGTGTGTTCTGATGTCTATCTACGAGTGTGATGTTTCATCATCAGCGTCACGGTTTCTTCTTGTGGTCTCTGACGAAGACGTTCACGGAGACCCTCCCGTCCTTCACCTGCTCCCGGACGTCCGGTTTGTGTCTGAGAGCGAACACCAGCGCCCTCACGCTCCTCCTGTACGCTCCGCTGATCAGCCGCGAGCACTGATGAAACACCTCCCTCTCCACGTTATCCACCAGCGCAGAGTCAGCCTGGGAGCATTTCACAATTTATTATTATATGTGTATATTTTATATATATTTTAATAAAATAGCTGATTTTGGGTGTGTAAGGAAGGCGGAGGAGTCACCTCTAAGCCCATGCTGTCAGCGAGGAGATTCCTGGCGTTGCTCCTGAGCTCCTCGGTCTGTTTGTCACAGCGGACCTCGATAGACGGCTTGTTGGCGTTCTCCTCGATGAAGGTCCTCCAGTGTGTGTAGACCTGACGAGCCATGGACTTCACCTCAGAGTCCGGGTGACTCTTACGCAGCGTGTTCACTGTGTGACCTGCAGTGGGAGACAAACACACACATACTGTAATTGCTTAATCTGTATTATATACAGTATATGTGATTTACATGATATTCTTAAATTCTGTATATATATTATTCATATAACATATAGGACAAAGATGTTAGTATTTTTTAAATATGATATTTTCTGAGAGGCAACCCAAGGCAAAAATGATCAGCTCTTTAAAAATCTACTTGATGTGATTTATTAAATAAATATTGTGTACATTTCCATGAAGTGTGATCAATACAGCTCTATTAACTCCGTGCCCGTGTTACAGATTCGGATAAGATGAAGATGACGAGGATTTCTCACCGATCCTAGTGGACTTGAGCACTTCTTTAGAAGGCACTTTCTTGTCCAGCTCCGTCAGAGCGTTTAACATGTTCTCTTTGGTCTGACCGGGCAACTCGAGGATGGACTTGAACCTTTCGACGTCCTCGATCACCACCACTCTCTGTTCGTGCACAAAACACACATTATTCACAAAAAAAACACTCATTATTTAAACATGATTGGGATTAAGATGATAAACATTTGTATTAGAGATGAACCTTATTTATTAATTTTTTTAGAAACATCAATCAACTGTATAATTTGTGATATGATCATATGCGAATTAGATTTAAAGATTTTAAACCCCACATTTATAAATGTTTTATTATAATTCTAAATAAGCAAGTTTCAGATGATCTAACACTAAGAATACATGTTCGGTTATGTTAAAATCGTGAATTAAAGAATATACAGTATACAGTAACTCATAAGGATAGGAATCAGCAGTCACCTCCTGATACGATACTATCACGATACCTCGATGCCGACTCGATTGAAATTGCGATTCTATAACTATCATGCTTTTATAAACATTCTGATTCGATATCAAATTTTTTCCTGATTTTGTTACAATTTAAAACTTTGAATGATTAATTAAATGCAGTCTGCTGCTTATAACATTAGTCTTCTCACCTAAAAAAAACAAATACAGCATGTAAACAATACAAACTAACTTCAAATACAAGAGTTTAACATTTAACTGAGTAGCGCGTATCTCGGCCATCCGCCATAATTATTACTTCTAAACAAACTTCAGAGTAATTCACTCCGACCAAACACGTGATGAAAATGTGTAAATAGTTCAGAGTGCGTCACCTGTAGGATTATAAAGAAATTGCTATGTTTTACCTCCTCAAACACCTCCAAAGTCTCAAAACTCAACTTGACAGTGAGCGCACAGCTTCTAATGTATGTGATTTTTGACTTGTTAGTGCTCGCTGTGTTTTGAGACTGGTGTAAGTGTGTGTAATGAGTGGGTTTGAGACTAATTGCACCACTTGTAAGCTCCTGCATTCGGTACAGAATCGTTTATATCTGAGGCTGATCGGGTCCATCACCGGTCACCAATCAAACTGAAAACCAGACAATTCTGGTCACTGTGCGATCGATCGGTTCATCTCTATTATAATCATAAATTTTTTTAAAAATAAAATCAAATAAAAAAAATGTAATAAAAAATAATAAATTGATACATGAAACACGACACAAAAATAATTGCTATTCATAACTGAATCGATTTTCCCCATCTCTAGTAACTCATATGATTGTTATTTTATTTTTTAAAACCAATTAAACAATAAATATGATTATTGTCTGTTTACCTTCAAAGACTCGAGCGTTGCCTGTTTGTACATTTTCTCTTCTTGTTTTTGTCCTTTTCTTGCCTGATCATCTTTTGAAATACGGACCACAAATTTATCCATTTTTCAAAAAAATAATTTCTTGTAATTTTTAACCTTAAATCTCTACTGCGGGCTCTTTAATTGTTCAACACTAACAAACCGGAAGTACATCAGTTGACCGAATTTCTTCATAATTTCTGTAAATTTATTAAAATTCTTAACTATTATTTAAAAAACGTACAGTTTTCATAGATTTACTGTGTAATTGAAACTAATTCTACATAACAGGAACAGAAAACAAGTGTAGCTGGCTAGCTAGCGATAGCCACTTGCTCGGCTAGGCGCCATTACTATTCTGACCAGAAGCAAATTTCAAAATAAAAGTTGTTACGTTTAATATTGTCAAATAATACGCGCTATTATATGCGCAGGATATCAACAGACATCAATAAACCACACAAAAAATATTTATAAACAAGTGCTCAAACGCTGCTGGTTTAATATAGTATACTGTCTAATGAGACTTTAAATAAAAAAATTATAATAAAAAAAGCTGATGGGCTCTAGAAAGTCACGTGATCACGGCAGTTTTCGCGCGAGTTTTTAGACGGATTAGCCGGTTAGCAAGCCGCGCTCTTTTTTTCTTCAGAGCTGTAAGTTTTACGAGTCTTGTTTTACATTAAAGACACTATTTATGCGCGTTTATAAAAGATAAAAACGACTTGTTGTGGGTTGGGAGTAATTTCTGTGTTATAAATCGTATTTCTGTGACTTTCAAAACTTAGAATTGAGCTAGCGTTAGCTGTGTCTGGGCCTTGTCCCAATCGGCGCGAGACTCCCTTTGAACGTGCACTAGATAGGGAGCAAGATAACATCTACTGTACACTAACTAGGGAACTTGTGGATGGAATAAAGAGGTATTTGGAATACAGCCTGAGACAACGAGCGCTGATCCAGGCTGGAGCGCGAAAGTTTTGGCATCCTTTGCATTAACTAGATTTTTTCCCCCCACCTGATATATTTGATTAATTTCATGTTGTTCTTTATATTTTAAGTTTTTTATCGTCATGGAGACGCTGGAGAGTGTTGCAGCGAGCAGCACACACAGTGCTGAGGATGTAAAACACTCTGAAAAAGAGACAAATAAAAGGAAAATTCCCAGTAAGTGCTCAGTGTTTAGATTGTTTTACAGTAAATGTGGTGTTGCTTGTGTACACTTACTTTGTGTGTGTGTGTGTTTTTCAGGAGATGTTGAGATGGACATTGAGTACCTGTATGAAGTTGTCCCACAGCTCTCCAGAGTTTTCCGAATTACTGATAAAATTGGAGAAGGTTCCAGACTTTTGTTTATTTGTAAATGATCAAAACAATTTCTACAGTTCGCAGTGTTCATACTGGTTTGATGAGAAACCTCGAGAAAAACTGTAGCGCCTAAACAAAATCTGAGAATCTATTCTACTTTTTTTTACCCTCCCAACAATATATATAAATAATATATAAAATAATAATACCAGATATATAATTCATTTTTATTAATTTAAGATACATTGCAATTTGCTTTAGAGTGTGAAAAATCAGGGGGCAAAAATTATTTAAAAAGAATTTAAAAAAAGAAAGAAATGGATGACGGTAGTAATAATAAAATAAATGCTATTAATTTATTTGTATAGCGCTTTTAACAATGGTCATATTTTTTCTTTTTTTCTTCTGTAAATTTCCTCTGTGACAATGATAATTGTTTTTTTTTTTTTTTTTTTAAAGCTATACAAATAAAATAAATTTACTTATTAAAATTTAAATGATTTAATTCAGTATTAGTAATAATAAAAAATAAACATGTACAAATGACATTCAATGTAAAATACACAAAAGAAAATAATAATAATTACATTTAATTTAACTATTTATATAGTGCTTTTAACAATGATCATAGTTTTTGTTTGTTTGTTTTTTTCCGGTAAAGCTGCTTTCCGACAATGACCATTGGTAAATGCACTGTACAAATAAATACATAACATAACTTAACATAAAAACAATAATAATAATAGCTCAGCAGTAAACAGTAACCAATATAAAAAGAGAAAATAAAATTGCTTCATAAGAAGTACAGTATATCTTTAAAAAAAAAAATAAAAATAAAAAATACTAATAGGCAATCATTAGATCTAAAAATATATTGAAGTATAAAAATAATGTATAAGTAAAAGTTGTTAAATGACAATTCATCTACTGTATTTATTTATGAAAGGAGTTTCCTTTTATTTTATTCAAAAAGTGCTTGGTATTTTGGGGGGAAATTTTAAACTTTAATCTCTGGTAAATATATAATCTAGCTGTAAAACTTCTTTCTTTTCATCTTATTTGTAAGTGTACAATATTGAACCAACACACTTCTGTCCGTTTGTTGAGTTATATTTAAGTGAATGAATAGCATTTAATATTCTTATAACATCGCGGGATAATTAATAACGATAAAGGACCATTTAAATATGATTAATAATGCTGAACGTGTGTGTGTGTGTGTGTGTGTGTCAGGTACCTTCAGCTCGGTGTATCTCGGTGAAGCCCAGACGAGCGACGGGACGAGGGAGAAGTTCGCTCTGAAGCACCTGATCCCCACGAGTCACCCGGTTCGCATCGCTGCTGAGCTCCAGTGTCTCACCGTCGCCGGGTAAGAAACCTTTTACAGGAAAAAAAAACCCCTGTGTTTCTGTGGTTTTAATCAGAAAACACTAATGTGTGTGTGTGTGTAACAGAGGTAAAGAGAACGTGATGGGAGTGACGTACTGCTTCAGGAAGGACCACCATGTGGTGATCGTCATGCCCTACGTGGAGCATCAGGCTTTTGTGGTAAAGGAAATTAATCTTGTGGTGCTCGCATTCTCTGGCAGTCAGAGTGTGATGAAGCATCAGATTAAATGTGTGTGTGTGTGTGTGTGTGTGTTTTGGATGTAGGACATCGTAGAGACGCTGAGTTTCGAGGAGGCGCGTCAGTACATGTATCATTTACTCAAAGCCTTGAAGCACATCCACGAGTTCGGGATCATCCACCGCGACATCAAGCCAACGAACTTCCTGTACAACCGCCGGGAGAAAAAGTATGTGCCCCCCCCTCCCCCTTCATATTTAGGCATCATGTCAGGAATGAAACTCTACTGGTTGTGCTGTTGGAGGAAAACAATCATGTGATGAATAAGCACACGTTCTCCTCATCCTCTGACCAATCAGAATCCAGAATTTAACAGCATCCTGCTACAAAACCTTATAATAATAATAATAATAATTTATATTTTTGTATGTCGTGTGTGTGTTTCAGGTACGCGCTGGTGGATTTCGGCCTGGCTCAGGGAACACCTGACACACACATCGAGCTGCTAAAGGTGGTGAAATCTCAGAAAGCTCATAGAGACTCACACGGGAAACAGGCGCTGGTTCCTTTACCCCCAAACACCAGGAGCTGCACACCGCACTCGTCCACTAAAGCGGCGGTGAAGAGACCGTCTCCACAATCACGCACTAAGCACACCAAGGTGTCTGTCTGTCTGTCTGTCTGGGGGGCACTGGGGTCTTTCTGTTCTGTGTCTCACACACACACACTGGCTCTTCTTCGTCACTACTGCATAGAGATGAAGTTTTTTAGTCACGTCTCCTGTATGATCATTTTAAAGTGTCTGTGTGTGAGTAATAAAACTACTCTGGGGTGTGCCGTTATAATTAACGACTCACTGATTGATGAACAGCACCTTTTAAGTGTTTAATCTCTCTATCGACAGCATCATAGTAGATTTATCAACGATTACAGTGCTTTTAAAATTCCATTCCAATTTTTTTTTTTTTAAGTGTGAGTCAGAAATGATCTGCACTCCAGTTATATTAAAACTCCTGCCTTGTCGCTTTCTGTTAAAGACTCCTGTTTCTCCAGTCACTGTGAACATGTAACATCAGTCCTAAAGTGGACGTTCCGCTTGTGATTTACTCGTAAACGACCGAATCCGGAACAGAAACATCCTCAATCGCCGACCGAGGAAAAAGTTCAAAGGTCGACCATCAGCTGGAAAATTCACTTACAGTTTTCTGGGATTCTCATCTTGAGGGCCAGAAGTATTGGAACATCATCAGGGAAAACAATCAACAGTGCTCGTTACAGTGAGCCGCTTATTGAGGAGCTGAAAACTAAAAGTGTTGTGTCGAAACTTTGTTTCGAGGTGTTAAAGCGTCCTCCCTATAGAGCTGATGTCACTCCATCTGACTTTCACCTGTTCCGTCCCCTAAAAAGCAGCCCTATGAGGACGGAGATTCACTTCTGATGAAGAACTGAAGACAGCAGTGCATTCGTGGCTCGCAGCTCAGACTAAAACTAATGATTTTTTAAAAATAAGGGAATACAGTACAAAACGCACGTCGAAAGAAATTGAAATTTTTCTGAAATTGAATGAAAATAAATCCTACAACCAGAGTGCGTATAATTTTTCACTCGACTTAATAGTTCGACTGCTAAACAAGCAGATTTCTGTTTTCACGTTCTTAAGTTGACGTGTAAGTATCTCTGGGGGGGAAGTAATGAAGTTAGAGATTTGGCTCTGACCATTAAAGAGTGTTGACACTGGAGACTCCTTCCACAGAACTTAAAACGGAAATGAGAAATCATTGGAAGCTCTAATTTTTAAAAAAAAATTTTTATTAAAAACCTGCAATTTGAAATGAAAGCTGCTGTTATGGACAATTAATCAACACCTGACCCCCCTGTTATTACACTATTCTTATCATGATCAATCAGAGCCAGTGTCCCACATGCACTTCTGTTTGTTTGTTTATTTATTTATTTATTTTATTCCCTCTTTAGGAGCTGATGGGACTTTGTAAAACGCCCCGTTCGGTGTTCGGAGAGCGAAACCTCAACAGTATAACCCCTCAGACAGATCAAACCCAAGTGAGGATCCGTCCTTTTGATTTCGCTCGTTATTTAAGTGCAAAGATTTTATTTTATTTTATATTTTATTTATCACTGTGTGTTTGTTTCAGGGTCATGTGATCAAACCTACAAAGACGGACGACATCATCGCACGCAGGTTTGTCTCCACAAAACGGCGCCCTCTTCCTGCGCCGGCGCCAACGGGCCAGAAGACAAAACCCGTGGCGTTTAACCCGTCTCTCACCTGTAACTGCTACATGACCGACCGCGTCTGCAACATCTGTCTGTCCAGGTAACGCCCACACCAGTGATGGACGTTTAAGCCACGCCCACTTTCAAACTATTGATTTTTAAATGAATTAAACAATTTGTGAACGTTCATGAACACTTTAAAGGACAGGTGGCCGTCTGTAGGAGCGGCTGGAACATAATTTAAATAATTGTATTTATTTATTTATTTATTTTTGATGATCTTGTGTAACTTTCTGCTCTACAGGAAGCAGCAGGTGGCACCGCGGGCAGGAACGCCGGGATTCAGGGCTCCTGAAGTGCTGACCAAGTGTCCTGATCAGGGAACTGGTGAGGAATTGTTCACGTCGTGTGTGTGTGTGTGTGTGTGTGTTTTCACTGGTCATTACTGCTGTGAAACAAATTCCAATATTGCAACTACAAGATTTTTTTTTTTTTTTTAAGCTGCTACAGCTAAAACAGGACCGGAGCTAGCTTGTCCTTTGACATTAGCTTAAATATAACAGGATAAAAGTACAATGAAAAAAATTAAAACTATATGATTTAGTTTCCTATATTAGTGCAGCATGTGTTTGTTTTCCTTTAAGTGGCACTGTGTTATAATGATATAATAATAATAATAATACAGTGGTGTTCAAAATAATAGCAGTGTGTTGAAAAAAGTGAGTAAAGCTCCATATCCATATAATAACTTTTAATTTAAATCACATAAATGCATTGGACCCCCTGTACATTCTATTCTGAATCACAACATGAAGGAAAATGTGCTAAATGTATTATTAGTTTAATGTAAGTGAAGAAAAACATATTAGTCACCTCAATATTTAATTTTATAAACTGCACACGAGTTTGTAGAAATGGTTAAAAGGTAATCAGTGATAATAATAATAATAATATTATTTCAGGTTGAAGCCCACGTACGTGTCTTTCTGCACAGCCGAACTCTCTGTCTAACTTATTAATACATAACATCACTTTTCCTCAACATTTTAGCACATCGGTTCGGGTATTTTACACGCCCTCATCTCAAACTGCTGCCGATATGGTTCGCTCTAACAAACCGTGTTTTATCTCGCAGTGGCGCTTCACATTAGTGCCTTAATTACCATCAGTACAGTTTCGCAACATATGAGACGAACTGGTTTTAAACTTCCCGCATGAAGAATAAACGTACAACGATCTGTCTATACATCTTTGGAGATTTAGTTTTTAAAAGTTACAGACCTTTTGTTTGTTTTTGTTTTTTTGAGTACGCCATGCTTTGTCGTGCATTCGTTACTCTTTGGTGAGGATTTGGGCGCTTCGTAGGTTTTCCACGTACTGAGTTTACTGTTAATACACAATCACGTTGATTGGCTCAACATTTTGATTTAATTTGAGTTCAGGCAAATACCGAAGGACTGGAAAATTCTGTCCAGACAGTTTTGCATGACGGAGTTACAAAATCGGCTAGACAGACAGACAGACAGACATTTTTCCTAGACTGGTTTTCGCATCCTCCAGTGTATGAAATGTAAAGATATCATTGAAAGAGCGAGTTCTGACCTGTGTCCAGACAAAACCTTTGCTTTATTTATTTATAGAAAAATGAATTTGGCGTTTTCGAGAGGCAACCCTCTCGAAAGCCTGTCTGTCCTCAGCACTTTTGAGGGCAGTCTAAACTCCTTCAGACTTCTATGAAGGTAACGAGCCTCAGTGGGCTGAACATCCTGCTGACGTTCAGGAGGACGTTGTTCTGTAAAGCGACTTTGCGGCAACGTGTGTTGTTATAAAAGCGTCGTACAAACAGAATTGAAAACTATTTTGAGACATGAGTGTTACAGAATCGAATCAGATTTTAAAAAATCCCAATAAAATCAGACAAAGTCCACTTTATATTCACAGCTTTTTAAATCGGTTGTTAATACGTTCATATGACTCAAAGATCCGAATTTTACGTTTTTATTCTTCACCCAGACACAATTTAAAAAATTTTTTACTTTATTTTTCCTCAGCTATCGACATGTGGTCGGCCGGCGTCATCCTTCTCTCCCTCCTGAGCGGCAGGTATCCGTTTTTCAAAGCCAACGACGACCTGATGGCCTTGACTCAGATCATGACCATCCGCGGCTCGAGAGAAACCATTCAGGCAGCTAAAAAATTTGGTACGTGTTCCACCTTTGTATAATCCACAGATTTAAGTTCATTTATTCATTTGTTTATTTTTTTTTGCTGAAACCGTTGAACTTCTCTTGATGCAGGCAAGGCGGTGGTGTGTAGCCGTGAGCTTCCCCGACTCGACCTGAGGATCCTGTGTGAGACGCTGAGAGGAGTGCGGCCCTGCGGGGACGACTCGCTCCCGCCGGAGTTCCGGTCCTCGCGTCATCCTGCTGACGGTAAAAAAGCGCCGCCCGGTGGCCGAGCGGAGAAACGGAGCGGCGCGGATACGCGGGACGCCACGGAATTGCACGTGATGGGATGGGACCGAGTTCCTGATGAGGTTTATGACCTGCTGGACAAACTGTTGGATCTGAACCCAGAGACGAGAATCACTGCGGCGGCGGCGCTGCAGCACCCCGTGTTTAAAGATATCAGGGATTAATCAATGTTTTGTTTATGTTCCGTTTGTGTGACAACTGTTCTATAAATATAAGGTGCATTAGTTTTGTATTATAGTGTACAATAAATATAAACGTACATGGTGTGTATTTATTTGTTTGACATTTCATGAACATTTCGGTTCAGCGCGTTATGTTACGATAACATTTTTAATAAATGTTTTAAAAACCTCTAAGTTAATGTGTTTTGATATTTCTAAATACTAAATAGAAGGTGATTAATGATAGAGACTCATTAATGCAATATGATTCTGAATCATTTCCATCCGATTCAGTAACATTTCAATACGATGTTGAGATTTACAGTCACTTAAATTAAAAGGATTCCTAATTAATGATTCTGTGATGATTTTGTAAAATAGGATAAAGAATAATTTCTCATTTAGGTGTTATAACCTTTTTTTTCCCTAAATGAATCTTTGCAGCTTTTCCAAATGATTCAGAATCGTTTTGAGATGATTCAGTACAGTACATATGACTGATTTAATGATTTTGGTTATGATTCCATAGAATACGATTCTTTTGAAGGTTTTTTTTTTTCCCCTCAAAAAAAAAATCTCATGATTTAATAAGTTAACAAGAACTGTATTAGTGATTTTTTTTCCCCCAACAACTAAGTGACCCCTGATGAATTTGATTCATCTTCAGAATTATTTTACCAAATTCACTAAAATTAGTAGTGTTCAACTAGTGCTTTCTCAGCTCTCAACACACCTGATTTAACTAACCAACTAATTAACAACCTTTTTTAATTGAAGTGGGTGTGGTAGAGCAGGAAAACACCAGGGCTGGAGGTCCTCCAGGAATAATGCTTTAAAAGAATATAAAATTAATGATTTAGTAACAATTCCAGAAAAGATGACTCGGTACAAGTACGTTTCACCGTTTGTTTTTCTAAACGTTTGTAATTCTGTAACGATTCAGTGGGATTTAAAATCATTTCCAGAGTGATTCAGTATGGTGTGGTAAAGTTTAGACTGAATCATTTCTCATGATTCAATACAATATGATTTAGAATAGTTTCAATGTGATCCAGTATGGTGTAGGAATGTTACGACTGAATTCGTTTCCATGATTCAAGACCGTCGCCTCGCACCTCCAGGGTCCGGGTTCGATTCCCACTCTGGAAACTGTCTGAATGTTCTATCCGTGCTTGATGGGTTTCCTCCGGGTGCTCCGGTTTCCTCCCACAGTCCCACAGATTATGCTAATTGGTGTTCCTAAATTGCCCGTAGTGTGTGAATGTGTTTGTGCCCCGTGATGGACTTGCTACCTCCCGCAACCCTATATACAGGATAAAGTGATATAGATGAGAGAGTGAGTGATTCAATACAAACTGATTCAGAATTGTGATCTCAATGTGATTCAGTATGGTGTAGTAATGTATTGATTGAATCATTTCTCAAAATTCAATAGAAAATGATTCAGAATCGTCTCATTGTGATTCAGTATGGTGTAAGGTATTGACTGAACCATTTCTTATGACTCAATATAAAATGACTCAAAATCATCTCAATGTGATTCTGTATTGGTGTAATAATGGTTTCAATGAATCATTTCTTATGATTCAGCACACGATGATTCAGAATCGTCTCAATTCGATTCAGTATGGTGTAGTATTTCGGCTGAATAATTTCTCATGATTCACTATAATACGATTCAAAAATCGCTTCGATGTGCCTTTTTTTTTTCATTGTTTATTGTATTAATGAAACGACACTCAGTCGAGTTGTACAAAAAAGG
The DNA here is from genome assembly GCA_030014365.1 of Clarias pachynema. Taxonomy (NCBI): domain Eukaryota; kingdom Metazoa; phylum Chordata; class Actinopteri; order Siluriformes; family Clariidae; genus Clarias; species Clarias pachynema. The sequence continues at coordinate 20,825,471 of JAQMYL010000018.1, forward strand.
GAGCTTTATTATTATTATTATTATTATTATTATTAACTATCTGGAAAATTCCACTTGGATATTTACAGACGAACTTTCTGCGTAAATAGTTCTCTTTAAAATATATTCGGCTCATTCGCAGCACAAAAAGAAAATTCGCCCTGCATTGTTCATTCAGAAGTTTGTCAGTTCAGTCGCGCTTCTCGTCTCCGCTTCCCTTCTGTATGTAATTAATATAAAATATCACCTCCGTATTCCTTTTAACTCGGAGTCTCTGCTCACGATCCAGGAAACGGAAACGATGCGGTGATGTCTCTGACGTCATGATTTCCACAGTCACAGTGTCGTGTGTGTGTGTGTTTATAAAAACATATCGTAGAGCTACGACTAGACGAGAGCGTGTGTCAGAGATATAGAGCTGTGTCCTGATCTGTGCGAGTGTGTATGTGTGTGTTCTTTCACTACACTGGTTCAGTTTGGTTTAAAGCTCTACGTCTGTTCTACGTCTGTCCTTTGGCCTCGGCGATCTCCTCGATCCGGACCAAGACGCTCTCCATCAGATCGAACATGTAGAGCGCGGACTGCAGCACCTGGAGAGAGGACACACACACACACTCTGTTAGACCAAGCTGTGGACAAAATATATATGTGTATAAATAAAATAAACTCATTAACCATTGACATCATATATTCATCATATACTGTATGTGTTCTGATAGCTAATATAATAATAATAATATATATTCCAGAAGCTACTGATGAACTTTTCTTGGTAACATACTGTATCCTGCACGAGGTCGCAGATTTAAAAAAAAGGAGACTGTAAAGAAATTCAGGACCTGGAGCTGCATTTCCGGAGTCATGTTGGGTAACGTGTCGTTGCCGACGGTAACCGTGCAGGGCGGGGCTTTAGACTCTACAGAAAAACATAAAAGAAAACAAGTAATGATTTTTTTCCCACAATTGAACTATTATAATAATTGGAGAAAAGAAGATATTTATAATTAGGTGTGCTTGAGAAAAAACTAAACTAAAACAAACAAAAAAAATACGCAGCAGCCATTTGTTTTTCTTTTCAATTTCTTTTAAGCTGCATATTTCTGGTTTAAGGCTTTTCGACCAATCCAAAGATCAGTTGACTTACAAATCAGGTCATGTGAGAAACTCACATTTCCTCTTTTGTTTAATGAATTCAGCTTATAAACTAATATTAGAAATATCAAACCTGGATTGTGTGCCATAATATTTCGAAATGTTACTTGAGAGACTTAAATTAATAATAATCTGATGGCGCAGCACTAAAGTAGTTCAGGTAAACTTTTTTTTTTTTACAGTTCGACACTAAAGTGAGGAATGACTCGGGGATGTTTTGGCTCTGGTGCAGCGAGTGTGTGAAAGATGCGGCTCGGGCCTTAGATCGTATCACACCATCCAGAATGTTCCTTCAATTTTGGTCAATGATGTCACACACACACACACACACACACACACCTGCTTCGTATGAGTTCGTGAAATGTTTTCATGTTGTAAAACAGCTGTTTTTTATTTTTTTTTTTTTTTTATGAAGGTGGTGAAGATTCGGGTCGCAGAAAATTCATCAACTCCATCACACGGGAGGTAAGAATGCTAAGAACTGCTCGAGGAGAAGACCGCGAACGCGCTAAAACAGCCGCGTGCCTCTCACCTTTCTTCCTCTTCTCCTTCGTGCTCCTCAGCTCGGCCTCGTAATGCGCTCGGGACATGTTCAAACCCGTCCGCAGCGGCTTCAGGTAATTCTCCTCGATCATACACAGCTCACTCCATATTCCCGTCTGAGGATCATCACACACACACACACACACACACACACACACACACACACAGCATGAGCATGCTGGGAAACGAACAGACGTCTGCAGAAGAGAGGTTTTGTTTTTCTCCTACCTCATTCTGCCATTCCTTATCTCTGATCAACAGATAACGCAGCAGGTTCAAAGACTCCATAATCCTGCATTCACACACACACACACGCAAAAAAAAAACTTTGAGTATCAACTGACAGACATACAGACAAATAGGCAGAAAGACAGACAGATGGATAACTAGACAGTTCAATAAATACAGACAGACATACAGATATATAAATAAATAGATAGACAGACAGATAAGTAGACAAAAATACATAAATAAATAGACAGATAAATAAACAGGAATAATTAAACAGACAGTTACAGGTATTCCCCGACTTACGAACAAGTTCCAGTCTGGGAGCCCCTTCGTAAGTCGGATTTGTTCTTAAGTCTGGCAAAGTGAGTCTTGCACGTCTTTGATATGAATATACAATGTAAAGCAGAACCAATCCACTATGATTAAATCCGTCCCCTTTCCCCACACTGTAAAACCTGTAACTGCGCCTAAGGAATTTAATCTCGCACAAATGTAACAGTGTCTGGAATCCCAGACGCCATTTTGTCTCGAAACTGTTTTCCACTGTATTGGACTGTGAACTCTGAGAATTTTGTTTTTGTTCCCGAAATTAGGATTGTTCATCATCAGGACAGCTTTACAGGACAGACATTTTCTATCATCGGTCCGTTCGTATCCGCGTAAATTCGGGGACTTCCTGTGCATAGATGAATAGCCAGATGATAAATAGATAAACAGACAGTAATAGATACTGTAAATGGATAATTGGATGGATTAATTGAACTGAATCTAATCCATTATAACAGTTAATTTTATTTCCCCTTCATTTGTTTGTGTTTTTACATTTTTTAAATTTATAAAATCAGTCCTACAACATGTTTCTGAGATAAACTAAGAGATGGCGTGTCCTAAATCGTGGGATTCGATCCTGTGAGAGAGGTGTTACCTGTCGAGGTTGTGGAGCAGGTCGGTCTCCGGTCCCTGAGGGAGACTCAGGACTTGCCGCAGTAAGGGCAGGAGGTGTTTCCCCAGAAACCAGTCGTTGTCATGACCCGGCTACGGGGGAGAGATACAGCGTTTATCAGCTCCATCACTGATCATCGCTCCTTCTCATCAAATCTCATTCAAATTTATTATTCATTTCAGCCTTTTATCTGCATATTCATAATTAATTCAAGTGCAAGAGGCAAGCGAGTGCTTTTTAAAATCTGAATTAAACAAAACGCTGGACAGACAGTTAAATATTTTATCACTTTATATCCACAGATTTAAAAAAAATAATAAAACAGTTTATATGAGATAAAAACATGTAGTGGGTGTGACACTCCTTTAATGAGTTTAATTAATTGATACTTTGCTGGACATCTCGTAACAGTAGGTGTAGACTGTGTAAGGGCGTATATATAACGATCGCTAAGGGTGGAGCCGCGTCTCTACCGCTGTACCTTCAGCGCGAGGTCGATCTGGTTCTTGATGTTCTTGACGATGAAGCCCTCTACTCCGGCATGATCGCTAGTTTTCAGCATGCACCTGAAACACAACGACACACACTTATTCTTAAACTTTATTATTTTCCATCCATCATCACACAAACATCAAACAGAACAGTAGAATATTTATTCATAAATACAGTTAGCTTGGGACAAAAGATTCACCTGAAAAACTTGTACTTGGCCTCTGTGTTAAACTTGTCGATGCTCAGCTGGAAAACCGAGAGTCCTTTAGTCCTCTGTTAACACACACACACACACACACACACACACACACACACACACAAAAACGAACTTTGTTACAGGTAAAATTTTAACTGAGACGTTTTTTTTTTCTCTTGATAAAAAGATCAGCCTCATCGTTTGAATTTTGTTTCCATGGAAACATACCCCTATGAGCTGTATATGCCAGCTCTATAAATGTTTATAGGTCTCCAGAAACAGGGACACATTTTATTCCCAACATACAACCTGTCGTAAATTCATTATTAATAATCCGGCTTTATGTCACGCGTGTGCGGTGACGTGTAAGAGGAATAAAGCACTTATACAGGATGTGATGTTACTTTCCTGCACCAGCATGACACACAGAGGGTTTTATTCCTTAATACATAAATAAATGAAAAAGAAAGAGTGTTCGTCTTACCACAGTCTGAACCGGACAGAGCGTCATCACCCGAACCATCACCTGGGGGGGAAAAACACACAAACATATGGAGTATGTAAGAGGAGTAATACTGACCAGGGGGGAGGGAGTTTAAATCTATTAATCTATTAACTATTAATCTCAATTAAAATGACAATAAAGATAAATTAATTCTGGTCTGGTCTGGTCTGTACCTGTGGGACATTTAGAAAGGATTTTAAATCCAGAAGGTCGGGCATCAGGCTGCTGTCCTCCACCCGCACCAGCGTCTTCTCGTACAGCTCCTGTAACCAGAGAGAGAGAGAGAGAGAGAGAGAGAGTTCACTCAGCACGTCAGGGTTCAGGACCACCAGCAGTGTGTGTCTCTCTCACGGAGTGAACCCTCAGACGAGAGACACGCCCAGTCAATACCTTTTAAATGGCTTAAGCTTTAAATCTTTATTCTGTCTGAAAAATTACTTTTATCAAAAATAAAAAAATAAAAAATACAAGCATGTTAGAAAAGTGAATGCCTCTGCCATATTGTGTGTATTTGAACAAAGAGCATACTGTATATGAACACAAATATTATTATTATTATTATTATTATTAATTATATAACAGTATTTGTAAAATGACTAATTTGTTCATATTTATCTATAATGGTTTCATTTTTAATGCTAAATAATACCTAATAAAATATTTTTAAAAAATTATATTTTAATTAATTTTTGTTTAGTTTTTTGCTTTGTTACTTGCTCTATTCATTAACATAATATTCATTACATTATTATATTTTTTACTCAACAACATTAATATGGTGCTCTTAAAAAATATTTATGTACCTTTGATTTTGCCTTTTTTTAAGTTTTGTTAACTTTTATTTTTTATTATTAATATTATTATTATTATTATTATTATTATAACATTTAAAAACAGAACAGGGCACAACACAAAACTAGCACTACTATAATTATTTAATAACTGAGAATGTGATAAAATACAGTATAAAAATGAACAGGTTACATTTAAAAAAAAAAATTTAAATATAGTATAAAAATAATAGAAAACAACTAATAATTCTACACAAAAAAGTAATAATCAACAAAAAAAGTGGGGGAACAAAATATTTTTAAAACTGAATTTTATTTTTATCTTTATCTTATTTCTTCATCATATTTTTTTTGTTGTATTTTTTCTTATCTTAACTTTTCTTATATTTTTCTTGTTTTAAATCTCATGATATTTTCTTATTCTTAGTTTATTCCTCTGTTTTTTTTTGTCTTTTTTCATCTCTTATAATTTGTTCATCTTTGTGTCATTTTTTTATTTTTATCTTTTTTTAAAATTATTTTATCTGCATTTTTTTTTATCTTATTGATTTTTTTTTATTATTATTATTATTATTATTTTAAGCTCCACCCACATGGTATCCAAAACAAGTAATGAAATTGTAGATTTTGCATTTGGAAATAATGACTATGTGAAGAGGAATTATGGGTAACTGCATCACTAGACAGAGGAGGTGCTGTTCTCGTCAGGTGACTCTGACAGCATGTGGATTTGAGTGGAGTTCGTACCAGTCCCTTCTGCATCCGGGATTCTTCAGTCCTGTTACAGGAAACACAGTGAAGCGTCAGGACGAGGAGGAAAATAAAAATAAAAACAAACTAATAAAAACAAACAAGTATCTAAACAGACGCTTACCTGCTGAGTAAGAGCTCTACAAATTCCATGTTGCACTGCAGCACAAAGACAGGGCTGAAGAAATAAAACCATAAAGACAAACTTGAAGAAAAACTCACATCTTATAACAACCTGTAGTGATGAGGAGGAGGAGGAGGAGGAAGAGTACCTGAGCACGGCAGGGAACCGGTCCACAGCGATGTGGTGCACAAACAGCAAATGTGCCAAGCTGGCAAGAGACTCCTTGGGATATCGGACGTCCTCCTCCAGGAACCCGGGGACATCGCGCTTACGCAAGAGGTTGTGAGACAACAAGTCCGGGAGCGACTCACCGATACTGCACAGAGTGGTCTGAGAGAGAGAGAGAGAGAGAGAGACACAGTGAGATAAAGAGAGAGAGAGACACAGAGAGAGACAGAGACATAGAGAGAGAAGAGAGAGAGACAGCAAGAGAGAGAGCGTGCAAGAGAGACAGAGAGAAAGAGAGGAGAAGGAGAGACAGACAGAGAGAGAACAAGAGAGACGGAAAGAGAGCGGGTGTCAGAGGGAGAGACACAGACAGACAGATAGACAACAAAACGCACAGACAGAAATAGAAGGGAAGAGAGAAAATGGGAAGGAGAGACAGACAAAGAGACAGAGACAGACAGATAAACAAAAAAACAGACAGAGAGAGAAAGAGAGACAAAAAATTATGTTGCTTTTTGTTTTTTGGAATATTGAATTGCATAAACTAAAATAACAAAAACTTTTAACTGAAAAACTATTCAGTTAAATAGGGTCAAGTAGAAATGATTATTATTATTATTTTACATTTTGTTCATTAAGTCATGAGTTTAGAGATCAGACTTCAGGACAAACTCTGCTCAGATTTCTCACCAGGATGTTGGTGGCGAAGTCTCTGAGAGGAGACACCTGTAACGTGTCCACGTCCTTCAGCTGGACGTCCAGTAGAGGCTCGCTCAAACTCTTCATACAGCTGCAACGACAGCAAGAGCTCGCCCGTTAGCCTGTTAGCTTAGCACAAAGCTGCCCGTCCCAAATCATGCTATTTTTTAACATCGGAGTGTGATTAGGAACAAAAGATTCACTCAGTGCTCGATCGTTTCTGACTTACCCTTCTGATAACAGGGGGGATAAAAGTTATATATTAAAAGTGAAGTAAAATTATATTAAAAGTGCTGTACATAACATTACATCCTACATGCAAATCATTTTCTCTGCAGTGCTGGTGCTCATGAGTTTCATTTCAGGATTATGAATAATTTTTTCCGGCCCTGAAATAAGCCCAGTGCAGGTTAGTTTAGTTCTCTCATGTCAGGCCCAAGTTGAGTTTTTTTCTGGCCCTGAAATAAGCCCCGCCCACACTGTGGTTTATAATTATTTTAGATCATCACATCAAGTTCAAGAAACCTTAGAAAGTCTGTAAGCTGCAATTTCTTTATGAACTTTCTCATATTTTCTGGTCCTGAAATAAGTCCCGCCCCCAGCATTCAGGACACGGCTCACACTTACAATTTCAGGATCTCCACCCGGAGCTCGTCGTCCCTGGAGACGGCACGGCGTTCTTTGTTGTTCTCTTTGATCTCCTCCACGAAGGGTCGCGTGAAGAGCGAGAGAGCCGAGCAGCAGCGACACAACCCGAACACGTCGTCCTCCTCCTGCTCGCGGCTCTGAGGAAGGGGAAGTTTGGTCACCTGGGTGAGAACGGTGGAGAGAGCCATGCCCAGAGACGAGGCCTTCCTCTTCCCCAGCTTCAGCAACACTGTGGAGAGACAGAGAGAGAGAGAGAGCGAGAGAGAGAGAGAAGCATTCATCTGGACTCAATTATGCTAAAGAAGGAGGACGGCACTTTCCTCCACAAGAGGATGTAGAGATACAATCGGCTACACATGTGGTGTGATGAGGGAGCGCGCTGTGGGTGGGGCTTATACGGGTAGAGGACAACAAGGACTTTTTAAATAAAAATTAAGAGACAGCGTTGAAAAGCCAAAACAAAAAGTCGGTCAAATAAAAAGTAAGAAGGGAGAGGAAAGAAAAAATGTAACTCAAAGTAATAAAATATAAAATAAAAAAACAAGCAATCTGGAAAAAAAATCTGGAAAGACAGAAAATAGACAAAACCAAATAAAAAACAAAAGAAAGAAAGAAGGACAATAAATAACCAAAACAAATAAACATATAAAATAAAACAGTCCAGACAAACAATAAGAAACAAAGAAAAATTAGGAAAAATACCAGGAATGAAAAGACAGAAAGACAAAACCAAAGAAAGAAAAAAGACAGACAGACCCAAAAATAAAAAAAGAGGAAAAAATTTAGAAAGAAAAACATCTGGAAAGAATAGACAGAAACTAGACAAAACCAAAATAAGACAAAGAAAAACATAAATAAACAAACAAATATATAAAATAAAAAAGGCCAAACATACACATAAAAAAGAAAGGTAGAAAGACAGCAAGAAAGACTTGACAGACCAAAAAGAAAGGAAAGAAGAAACAAAGTGCAAAATCAAAAAGAAAAAGGGTAGAAAGAAACTAGACAGAAGCAAAATTAAAAAAGAGAAAAAGGAAACAAAAGAAGGTCAGAATGAAAATAACAGAAAAGAAAAACAAAAATTGGACAGCCCCAAAATAAAAAAGCAAGAGTGAAAAAATTTAAAATAAAATCAAGGGGGAAAAAAAGTTATTACAAAAACAGAACCAAAATTAAAAAGGCGGAACAAAGGAAGAAGATAGATAGATGAGACTTGAGAAGCAGTGCGGTGGGTCTGTGTGTGTGTGTGTGTCTTGGTGTGTGTGTGTGTTCTTCACCTGTCTGTAAAGGTGTGAGCAGTAGCGTGATGGTTTCAGCCACAGCATCAGCATCAGCTTCCTCCACCTGCTCCAGCAGACCAAGCACCAGCTCTTTAGGACTGCACACCTGAAAGCATACAGACGGACACCTCACGTCACATGACCATTACCTCACGTCACATGACCATCATCACGTCAATGTCACGTCAGATGTATGAGCTGATTGGAGGTGAGTAGGTGTCCTACCTGCAGTAGGTGAGAGAAGATGGCCTGACAGTGATGCAGGTTCTTCTCTTCCTTCTTCAGCAGAACTCTGACCAACGGTTCCAGAAGGTTCCAGCCCATACAGCGCACAATATTCTGCAACATCAACGACACTCATCAGTAAATAAACAGGTACGGTGACATTCCTCGTGTTTAATGTTGGGTGTGTAATGTTGGAGCAGTAATATCCTGTGTGTGTGTGTGTGTGTGACGGTTCTGTCTTGTGTCTCACATGATTTCTCTCGTCGATGATGACGCTCAAGACGTGAGCACCATGACCCCGCTCGATGCAGCTCGCCCCCGCCGAGCGGAACACCTCGAAGTCGGCCGGGGAGTAGTTCTCATCCTCGACGTGTCGCTACAGAGAGAATGAGCGGATCAGAACCAGAGAAACGAGGGAAAGCAAAAACCAGACAGAGCGGATAAATAATCTCAGCGCGATCTTACGCATCTCTGGACGACATCGCTGAACTGCTCGAGCGACATCTTACTGCATTCCCGTGGTCTCTGAGTCGGAGTTACTGCGGCGTCTCTGAGGAGCGGCGTTCTGCTCAGAGCATCACGGGCCCGGTCCGATCTGAAAACGTAATCAGAAACAACCGTGTGTCTGTTACTCGCAGGATCAAGAACAACATTCTAGTTGAATCACAAACATAATATACATCACCTGGGATTCACATCATACTGAAACTGCACACACACACACACACACACACAGATGTATATAATTATGTTTACTTTTTTTTATACAATACAATTTCAAATAGTTTTTATACTCAATAAGTAAACTGATTTTTGTCAGTTTTTACAGGGGGCGCTGACGAGCTTTTTCTGCCGTCTTATAATTGTATAACTAAATAATAAACATGAATGCACAACTTTTCATAATAATAATAATAAAAAATTATAATAATAAATAATTTTATATTCTTATTAAAATCATAATAGAACTAGAAAAATATTAAATATTTTTTAATGTATTTATTCTAAACAATAACTAAGGCAATATACAAATATAAAGAATTTGTTTTGTTGTTGGTTGCTGTTTTCACTGACAAATATATTTAATATTTAACATTTATTGAAGAGGAGAAATAAAATTAATTTTGCAAGTCTTTAAAAAAAATGATTTACCTTTCTTTTATTTCTTTAGCTTTGTTATTTTTTAAGTTTAGCTAACATTATTATTTTTATTAATATAAAAAGGCACAAAAAATTATACTTTTTCCTTTACTATTTTTAATAACAACCTTGTATAATGATAATTAAATAAAATCATTAGTAAATATTTAAAAATATTTAATCTAATAAACAAAAATGTATAATAACATAATAAAAAGCTATTACATAACTATTAAATAATTAATGATAATACAATAATAATATATTATTAATATTATATATTGTTTCATAAGAACAATAATTATTATTATCTTTAATTATTTAATCTTTATTTTTATTATTATAATTAAATATTACATAAATGTCACAAAAGTGAGCCAATTGTTCTGTTTTAAAAACTTCACATTTCATAAAAAAAACATATGATGAAATTTCCAAACATTTTTAAAGCTAAAAACAAACTATTATTGTAAATTATATTGTGTTCTTAATATTATTAATATTAAATAATATTATTAATGAGTGATAATATTTTGTCATTATTTTTTAACTGGAATATTATTCAAATGTATGAAATAATAATATTAATGAAATAAGGTAATGTTATCTTTTTAAATTGTATTTAATCTGTTAATTATTTTATTTTCCTGTGTGCTTTGTGATGCTTTTTTTTTTACTCCACACTGAAATCTCATAAAGCCGGATAAAACCACAGTTTTTACAGAAATAGAGAACGATATTAACAAAAACACAAGGAGATAAAACTCTAAAGCTTTTCTGCACACTGTTTTTGTTTAGTTTGTGCTTTAATAAAGTTTATAAAACTAAATAAAGAGGTTTTAAAGAGATCTGAGCAGATCTGAGGGAGAGATTTCAGCCTCCTCATGATTAGCCTGTTAGCAAACAAGCGTTACTGATTATTGTTACTGTACACAGAAAAGCGATAAATATATCCTTAAACTGTTTAACCAGAAACAATAAATATACAATGAATATAAAAATATTACAAACAATAAGAACTTACTTTAACCCAGAGTTCGTGTAAAAACCTAAAGAGTGTCCCGACCGCTAGCTACACACCTCTCTACACAGTGACGCAGCGGGCTCGGTTTGTCCCTTCGCGCTTGCCGTAGAAGTCTGATGACGAAAGCGGAAGTGACTGGTAGGTTTCGTTGTCATGGAAAGAAGCATGGACGCCGAGGGAAAGAAACGAGCTCGCGCTTCTAAAACTAAGAAAGGTAGGGTCTTTTTTGAATAATAACACGCTTTTTAAAGTACGTATTATTATTCCTACACGTCGAGAAACGTCAAGGTTATCCCTAATGCAGAGAATTAAACTGGACAGTGAAAAATGAGGAAGTGTTGAAGTGTTGATTGGGTTTGAAACAACATCAGGTTTCTGATGGTTGCAGGTGGAGAAGCAGGTCAGGTGAGGACAGCTGAAGAGGAGGCCAAGAGGTAAGAAGTTATTAGGTATCTGTTATTAATCCTCACTCTCCTCTACTTTATAGCTTTTATAAACAGCTGGGGGTGCCAAAAGTTTTAAGAGTGACAAAAATATACATTTTTCATCTTTGCCTCAGATGTTCCCCTGTTACACTGAAGTATAATCACAAGCATTTTATAAGTGTCAAAGGCTTTTATTGGCATTTACATTAAGTTGCTGTCCATCATCTTCTGTACCACCTCCTGACTCGTTGCAGCTCATTCTTGCACATTTTTTTCTCACTCTATACACACTTCCGTAAATTTTCTTTTCATTTTGTGAAGCTGCTTTGACACAATGACTATCGTTAAAGCGCTATATAAATAAAATTGAATTGAATTGAATTAGCAATGCTCAGAGTTTGTCAGAATGTTAGGGGTTTTGTTTGTCCACAAGTTTTCAATGGGCTTAATTTCGATTCATGTGTAATGCGGTACGAGCAAAAATGGACACATCAAAGAAGAGCAGTGTGCAATTATTCGGATTTCGAAACAACTTAGAAACAGAAGTATTTGGAGAACGAACAAAACACGGATCGATACTCTTATGGAAGGTGAAAGCTTCTTTTTATTTTATTATTATTATTTTTTGGGATTTTTTCCCGATTTTCTCCCTAATTTAGTCGTGTCCAATTCCTCCCCGTCACTAGGGGGCTCCCAC
>JAQMYL010000018.1:20848320-20863800 GCA_030014365.1 Clarias pachynema
TGTGTGTGTGTGTGTGTGTGTGTGTGTGTGTGTGTGTGTGTGTGTGTGTGTGTGTGTGTGTGTGTGTGTGCGCATCAGGGTCAGTACGGGCTCCAGGAAGCTGTTTGCACAGCGACAGATGGTGTGTACGGCTTCCCCGGGTTTTATGAAGGCCCGACCGAGGCCCAGAGTTCCGTGCTGCTCCCGTCTGAGTCAACAGAGACGCCTGCTTTTTTATCTCGCCACGATTACGGCGAATCCGTGATAGAGCAGCAGCAGGGCAGCATGGGAAACGTTCCACCTGAGCCAGGCTAACACCCTCCTCCCAAACCCTAAGAACATGACTCTGATTTCTCATTTACAGAGGCTTTAAACAGAGCGTTCAGCTTTAAACACGAGATACGTTCTCTGTGTACGATTTCTTTCTCCGAATTCTGGAACAGACCCGCGTTCGGGAGTTCAGCTAGTTAACCGTCCGTTTTCGATTTGAGAACTCGCTCATGTTTGAAATCGTTGACTATTTGAGATAATTTTCTGCTTCATTTTTGTCTGTAAAGAACCAAGTAGCACAAAGCTTAGTGATCGTATTGATTAACGAGAAGGACTAAAACACTGGTACAGGAAATGAATCATCAACAGGAAGTGAGGTTACTCTTTCCACCACTAAGTTATTTAAAGAACATAAACATCACAATAACGTCATCTTATAGCTCTAATATGTCTTTTATTTATTAACCCTCAAGTACTGTACTTTAGCGGTCTTCAAAATGTGTACGTCCATGTTCCAGCTGAAATACACCTCATATCCTGCGTTCTGGCTGCTTCATTTTCTTCATGTTTCACTCCTTTTCCAGTCACGCCGTTTCAGTGTCTGTAGCTTTAAATGAAATTGTCAATTGTCAATATTCTGTAATATAAAAGTTAAAATGCAGCTAAGAGCTGAAGACGGCTAGGTTAGCTGTTAGCCTCTACATGCTAACTGCTAATAGCTAACTTCAGAAGTGGGGAAAAAGTACACAAATCCTGTACTTAAGTAAAAGTAGAGTTTCCCTAGGGTAGATATTTCTCAAGTAAAAGTAAAAGTCCTGCATTTACAAGTGTACAAGTATTCACCTTCAAATTTACTTAAGTATCAAAAGTACATGGCTTACTTTAACCTTTTTCATAGTACTTTTTTTTTTTTTTTTTTTTAAAGTATCCAGTTATAAAACTAGTAGAGGTACGGGAAATACGGGTACTCAGGAACCTCCCACCTCTGGTTGATATGAACTAAAGAAGGCTAGGTCAGCTCTTAGCAGTAGCATTTCTTTCTCTCTCTCTTGAAGTTAGGATTGAAATACGTACAGAATTGAATTGAGAAACTGTAATCTCTTCTTTTCTCAACCTCAGAGCTCTGACGCTGGAGACTCCTTCCATCTCCTTATAGAAACTTTGCCCATATCAATGATGACCCCTTTTTAAAGATCTTTTCTAACTATAGAAACTTGGAAAGATTTATGTAAGTTTATGGAAGATGAATCGATTCCTTCTGACCAATCAAAATCTGGAATCCAACATGGTTATATTATGAATATTATAAACCTAGGACAGTACAGTAACTAGATATTAGACAATATTGCATTGATAGAATGCTGCTCAAAGTTCAAATCCCACTTAATAATAAAAAAAAAAAAAGAATAATTAATTAAATAAATAAATAAACCAAATGCCCTTCCTCGACCTTCAGCCCGTCTCACACACAAACTGCTTTGGATTCAACACAAAACAAGCAACCAAATAAATAAGTGTGTATGATTCATGTAGAAGTGTAGCTCGTAGTCATTTAATCATAGAAAGAAAATTAGACAACGGTGCGAATTTGATCCCGATGAGTTCTGTTCTTTTGTTATTTTTTCCGTTGATAAATAATTCAGACCCGGATCACTCTTAACCTTATGTCACGCTCGCAGTCAGCTCGTGCGGCTTTGTTCAGAGCGACTGAATAATGCATAAAGATGCTGAAATGTGAGAGCAGGTGGGAACCGAGCCGCTCTGATACGGACGGATAGGAAGAGAAAGAGAGAGAAAGAGGGATGGATGCTGTAGCGGCACTTTATTGACAGGATAGCCGCAAGACGTAATTTTACGAGATTAGTTTTCCAGATTTTATTTATTTACTTTTTAATCTCAGACATGAGTGTGGCATTAGGATCTGCGTACCGTCTGGACGCCTAAATATTCCTTGCATTCTACTCGTCTAAACACAAACTGATTATTTTTATATTTGTAACAAGGGGCGTGTCCATACAAATTATGTTCTGTAAGATCTATGTTCCATGCATGAACAAAACTGTCCGAATAAAAAGCAGGACGGGAAGAATAATTAGCCTGCTCAGCGCTAAAGTTAGCTTCTTGTATAACAGCACTTCCTGAAGTGTTCCAAAGGACACAGACAATAATGGAAACTTTTTACTTTGACTTGTCGCACTTTTTTTTGTCAGTTCATAGTTACTTTTGCGCCATCACACCTCGTAACAAAGTCAAAACTGTCCAGTTTTATTTTTGTGATGTCAGGTTGAGCTCGATCGTGAGTAGGTCACATGACCATAATGGATGTTTAGCAGTGTTGGGAGTTCCATGAAACCTCTTTTTAAACATTAACTTTATTTTCTAGTATTTTGCATTTAAAAAATCTGTTTTGATTTCAGAAAGAAAAATATGCAAAGCATCGGTTTCTGTAGGATATAATTTAATATTTGCCAGATTGTTTATTTGGATGAGATTATATACATACAAGATAGTGTATATTGTCTATATATATATATATATATATATATATATATATACACACACACACACCATGATTTGTCTGATAATTGCATTATACACCTCTACATTGTAAAAAAATAAATAAATAAAAAGTACATAAGAGAGCTGTTTTTATTTTTTATTTTTATATACCTCATTAATGTGTTTAGACCACTTCCTGGATTTTACATTGATCTCTGATTGATCTTTGATTGCGTGTATCGCAGGTTAACCGAAGTGTCTCCGTCGCTGAGGGAGTCGATGACGAGGACAGGATCAGTTGAGTACATCAGCTCGCTCATGAAGGAGCTCAGACTGAAAGATGAAGATCTACAGAACCTCGTGAAGCTCTTCAAGCCTGAGAGAAAAGCGCACGCTGTACAGCAGAACCGCAATAAATAACAATACAATCTGTACAATCTGGGTTGTTGTTTTTTTTAATTAATATGAAATGCATAAATGCAGAGGCGTGAACCAGAAAGCAAGATTCACAAACAGCTTTATTTAATTATAAAACAGTAATCCTAAAGAAAGTGTCAATTTGGTTAGACGTTTAAGTCTGTTTGTTTTGACGGCTATGAAGTTATTAAACCGTTTGTAACGGTGATGGTTATTAAAATGTTTGGATTGTATGTAACATGATGTACGCTGGATTTATTCAACCTCTGACAGCGATAAAATACTCAAACATCATAAGAACACACTGATTAACCTAATCTGTATATGAACATAAAGTGGGCGTGGTCTAATATTCAACTGAGCACTTTTGATTGACAGCAACACCCACTAATCAGCAGGTCATGATTTAATCTAATCATAAATCATATTAAACCATTCAAACACAGTTCCACACTGACTACACTTTACTAGCTAGATTAGCTCGTTCTGGCTACTGCAGGTTTAATTAGCTATATTAGCTTTTACTCACTGTTTTCTAACTCTTTTTTTTTTTTGTGCTTCTTTTACCAAATTGGTTTATTTTATACGTTATTGTTTTAATCCAACTGTGACTTACACTTACTACTTCAGCTTTTGTGTTTTTTATTAGCTTCTACTCGCTAATTTAACTTTTACTTGCTAGTTTGTTTTTTGTTTTGTTTTTACCCAAGGTGTAGCTTTAACTAGTGTGGTTAGCTTTTTCTTGCTAACATAGCTGTCACTTCCAGATTAGCTTTTATGTTCTAGACTAGTTTTTTCCCCTCATTTATGCAGCTGCCACTTGCTACTGTAGGTTAGCTGTGCGGTGCTCGATCAGATTTTACTTGCTAATTTAGCTTCCTGGATTTTGCTAGCTCTTTTAACACCCTTTTGTTTTCTTTTGAGATTAGCCCCACCCAGTAATTGAATGGAAAAGTTTTCATGTAAAAGTAAGAAAAGTTCAGGCTGGATTTCTCTCACAAAATTCAGCATTGTGGTCTCTAGAAATTATGTTCAAGGCATTAAACTTTTAAGAAAAAGTTTTTTTTTTTTCCTAAAACACTGTTGTCGAATATATAGACAAACTCAAATCAAGTCCTTATTCTATATATTTCTTCTTTTTTTTTTTTTTTGCCAAACCTAAGAATCAGAAATACTTTTCTATGTCATTATCTCTAATTTTTATGATTTAAATCATTTCACAGATTTCATTTATGCGTAGATACTGTGTGAAAAAGAACTCACTGAAACTGATCAAAGTTATCTGAGACGTGCCTTTTTACATCATAAAATATAACAGCCAATCAGATTCGAATATGCAAATGAAACACTATCAAAGCAACACTAGTTCCGAATAGAAAGGGGCGGAGCGTGAATGATTGACGGATTGTCGTTTGAATATCTGTGAGATCTGCGTTTTTGTTGTCATTTTTTTAAAGGCATAGCAGTATCCTACTGAACCTACCAGGCAAAATCCAAAAGGAAAATTAAAAGGAAATTAAAAAGTGCATTTTTCAGAAAAAAACATCTGTGATTTTTATTAAACAAACAAGAAATAGAAGGGAAAAGGGAAAAAAAGGTGTGTAGGAAAGGACTAAATCTGTTCTGCAGGATTGTTAACCAGACCCGTGATCTCGCTGTTCACAGATAACGAGTCGAGTGTGAAAGTTTGCTTTATACGCAGCTGTGAAAGGTCGAGGTTCCTCTTACCTCACTGGTAATAAATACATAAAGCTAGACCAGGGTTTCATAAACAGCCTTTTTTTTTTAACTGTTCCCTGCTTAACACTTAAACACTTTTTTTAAAATCGTTTAAACAGTGGAGGAAAAAAAGGCAGAAATTCAGGAAGAACTTTTATTTGTACACAAATTCAATAGAAAAAAATGTCTGCATGGACCTAAAAGTTCAAACACAAGATTTTATAAATAACCTTCAAAAAGTGTAAAGTTTAGTTTTAATAAAAATAAAGTCAATAATGATTTTTAGTATTAACAGCTCAACTAATGTTCGATAGTGTTTTCATAGAAAGAATATAAATTATATTGGATTTTTAAATGTCTCTTATTTCAGGCCGTGCTGCGTTTCTCGGTGTCTCCTCAGGTCCACTTTGCGCTGGAAGCCTTTGCCGCACGAGTCGCAGCCGAACGGTTTGAAGCCGGTGTGTTTGCGGCTGTGTGTGATGAGGTTGGAGCTCTGACTGAACGCTTTTCCACACACTTGGCATTTGTGCGGCTTCTCTCCTGAAAATGTGATCGATACAGATTAAACGTGGTACATTTTATACGTGCAAATACAATAATGCATTTATCCATCCTTTCTCTAGACCGCATATGTATGGTCATGGGGGGGTTGGGGAGGGGGATGGGGGGGGGGGGGATTGGCGCATGATGCAGGGTACTTTCTGCCAACCCATCACAGGGAACGACCATACACTATGAGATTAGACACTCATGGACCCCCCAAACCTCTAGGTGTGAGATGACAACGCTAACCACTAAGCCAACATGCCGGTTAATATCCTAATCAAGCACTTTATATAATCACAATATATGGAATAAAACACGTCATGTGCTGTTGGTGACACGGTGGCTTAGTGGTTAGCACTGTCGCCAGGGTTCGATTCCCGTGTTCGGTCTGTGCATGGAGTTCGCATGTTCTCTCCGTGCTTGGTGGGTTTCCTCCGGATACTCCAGTTTCCTCCCACAGTCCAAAAACCAGCAGATTAGACTAACTGGCCTTCCCAATTTGAATGTTTTGAATTGTTGTGAATGTTGAACGGCAGTCCTACCACAGTCATACAAAATGGGAATAAATATTGGCCTCCAGGGACCCTAGTTGGACTACAGAGGTTCCTGAATGGATGGATGGATGGATGCATGGATGGATATTGTGCTGCTATAGGAAAATAATCAACGTCAGACTGGTCTATAACTCTACAACTGATTTTTCTATAACAGCATGTTATAGGAATATGATCAGCAGTAGCACTATTTCATTATGCAACCATGTAGTTGATGATTTTCTTATAACTGCATCACACAAAGAGTTTTATTCTTTTAAAACTAGTAAATATTAGAAATATTAAGACTTATAAATTGTATTCAAGTGTAATAATAAGTAACACAAGGTTTTTAAACGCAACAACAAACCACGTAACAAAACGTCTCATTATTACTGCACTCTGGTCTGTCTGTTACTAGTTTATTTCCCATGATTCAGTAATTGAAATGATTGATAATGTTACCTGTGTGGATGAAGGTGTGTTTCTTCATGTCGGATTTCTGGTGGAATCTCTTGCCGCAGTACTGGCAGGGGTACGGCCGCGTGTCCGAGTGGATCAGCAGGTGTGTGGACAGGGTGGACGACCGCTTGAAGCTTTTCCCGCAGATTTTACAGCTGAAAATCCTCTCCTGTCAATAAATACCGATATTACTCCATGTTTTTAGGTGAACGTTTTTAGCACTCAAATCGATCAATACCTTGCTCAAATTTGAAGGTTTATGAACCCAAAACCCCAATCATTAGTGGGGGAAAATATGTGACAGTCAACAAACAAGTCCTACAGTATCAACAGACACCATCATCATTAGAGGATCTTTAATTAAAGGGATACTATAATGTATATAGTTCCATATTTTACTCCAAACGTAATAAAATGTCTAAGACGTGTTTGGTGTTTAGTGTTTGCTTCTTAAAATTTTATGGAAAAGCACCACGTAACATGAAAACATTCCAGCCAATCAGGTTGCAGCTTGGAGAGATAAACAAGGAAATCCAACATTGTCTCAAAAAACTGTTGTATTGGTGAGCAAATAGAAAATATATAATATAATATAAGGTATCTCACTATCAGTATTGTAATGTTGAAGTATAGAGATATTATATATATTATATAGTTATATATTATATGATATATTTTTACATTTATTAATATTTTTCAGGTAACAATTACACTTTGCACATTCTGTGTAATTTATATATTTTTATATATTTCTATTTAACTTTCCTAAATATGTAAATTACATCCCAAATTAAAAAAAATAAAAAAAATTTATTTACACTTTATGGTATGTTCTTCTCTGTAGGCTCCGCCTCCCAAAGTTTGTTGGGAAAATTATCTCAGAAATCAGGATGACCGTGAATGAGAATAAAATTTTCATTTAAATGTAAATGTCTAAATTAATATAGACTTCAATTTCACAAATAAATAAATAAAACAAAAATAAATTGCTGCTATTAAAAATTTCAAAATTTTTTTTTTTTTTTTTTTTGTTTTTTTTTTTTTTTTTTTTTTTTTTTTGTTATATTGGATATACCACACCACGTCAATCAAACTCACTATCTTTCCAATTTGGTTACCAAAAAAAATTGTCGAGCAAAACACAGTAATGCTGTGTATACCACCATAATAAATCCATATTTTCCATACTTGTGAGTGGACGACTTTGTGCTGTTCCAGACTGACGGCGTGCCCGAACGTTTTCCCGCACAGCTCACACGCGAAAGGCCTCGTGCCGCTGTGTGAGCGCCGGGCGTGGACCTCTAAGCCATGAGGCGTGGAAAACACCTGGATCAGATTTGAGACAAACATCAGATTTGCTGCTGAAATGAAAAACACAAACAATAACCAAAACTTCTGTTTGGAAAACCTGATTACCTTAGTGCACTTGACACACTTGTAAGAGCCGCTGATCTGCAGCCGTGTGCACAAGACGTCAGAATGAGATTTGATCTCGGCGGTCTCTTGGATGGTCTTGAACTCGGAATAATATCCTTGTGTATTTCTCTTCAGCAGGTCCTTAGCCAGGGAACTGTACTCCTCCTGAGAAAAGCTTCTGAACGCGGACTGACTGGAGAAAAAGGCGTTGGCGATCCTCTGCGTGGAGCCGTAAACGCCGATAGAAGGCGTCTCACGTGTCACGTGGCTCCGCTGAAACGGTCTAACGAGGCGCCTGAGCTCCGAGCGGGGGTGAGTCCAGGCGCAGGGGCGGAAGGTCAGGTCGAAAGGTTGGATATCATCCGGTGATGATAAGGGATATTCATCCACATCTGTACAGACACCATGTTATTACAATTATTAATACTGTAATAATACTGTATTCGGTTAAGTCTTGATATTTCATTTCTTTTAATCACCAAGCAACACGACTGGACCGAATTAACACTTCAAGTGATGAATTAACACTTGTTGCATTTAAATCACTTTCAAACTTAATTAAGCAATATCACACTCGAGATCGTACTGTTGTACTTAATATCGGCACTATCTCAGCCGTGCTGATATTCAGCACAACACCACGACCTCGAGTGTGATATTGCTTTTATACTAAAGTTTAACAAACCATTTATTGTCAACAGATTATGATTTATGTCTTTATTTAATCAGTTACTTTGCTCCGCCAACACATATCCTGGCGGAAGACCGACATTTAGTCTAATTAACGGGTGGAAATAGTTTAAAACTCTTACTGGTACTATATAGTCAAAAGGGGAGGAGAATAAACCATGAAGACAGCGTGTCGTTTAAGATGACACTACGTTATCAAAGGTGTCACGCCGAGTGATACATATAGTTAAATGTCCCAGTGCTGTTACCGTCTATTATCACTACTCAGGGAACACCTCTCGTCCAATCAGATTGTTCGGGTTGGAATTAACTGTTGTATAATATCAGTTAAAGAAGTGATGAATGACTTGGTGTCATGTCAGTGTATGGTAGATGGTAGATGCTCCACTTAAATGGATTTAAAAGCATGTGTATTCATTTAAATGGTGAGTACGAAGGATTTATTTAACATGCATGGAAAAAGTTCATCGCTGCTATAACATATTTAAATGTAAAACTGAAAGAAGTAAAACGCATGACGTGGTTTAATGCATTCCTTCTTGGCGGAATGAAACACTTTGGCATCATCTTTGATTATTTTCCTCTAATGTCATGACGCAGCATATTTTGTTTGTTTAACGTACTGTATATGCCATTTTACTGCACTTATTTATACAGGAAGTCAGATTTTCTGCTAAATTCCTTCTCACTATGAGCTTATACATTTAAGAGACTGAGCGCTAAGCATTTAGACAGACGTTCACACTGAGCAGGTTTGTAGTGGATCTCGTTGTGTAAGAGTCGGGTTTGTGTACCTGGAGAAGAAGATGAGGATCTGGGTCTCCACACAGAGTCCTCGTACTCCGCAGGCGGATCACACACACTTCCCTCACAGCTGAGAGGAGAGTGTTGAGATTTATGTTCAGCCGTACACACCGCGCTGCCTTCAGGTGAGCATCGACCTGCACTTTTATTCACCTCCTCGCCGCAGTCAGCCTCGGCCTGGATCTCTGCGCATTTACAAATATGTGTTAAAAAGGTTGAAAAGTCATGAAACTGTTATTTATTTATTTATTTATTTATTTATTCATGTTTTGGTCTACATTTTGCACACCTGGAACTTATCTCATTGTTCTGGATCATGAAATAGAAAAACATTGTTCGGGTTGTTTCTTTTTAGATGAGATTTGAATTGGCTTAAAATTAGCTAAGTTTGGTAAATTAGCCAGATTATCTTGTAACTTAGCTTGTTAAATTAGCTAGCTGTTAAGTTTCCCAAATCAGCTTGTTACATCAGTTAACTAGCCATGTTTTGTAAATTGGCTAACTTTGCTAGCTGGCTAGTTTTGTTTTTCAAGTTACCTTAAGAAATGAGCTAGCTACATTTTGGAAATTAGCTTGGTAAATATGCTAGCTAGCATTGTTTTGTTTTAAATGTAGTCATTTAGCATTGCTTCAAGAATGGTTTTAAAGGAATAGCTAACTAGCTAAGTTGAATTCTATGTTTGTCTAGGTTTGAGCTAGCATAAAATTGACTGGTATAACTAGCTTGTCCTGAAGCTGTTGTCTTTGTCAGATCCAAACTCTTGAACATGTTTAAGTGTTTTTAACTTTCAAAAAACATAACTTTTCCATACAACTTTTACCATACAAAATTATATTGTACTTTTTCACTACTGGTTAAAACATGAGCTCCCAACTTTAGTCCTGAATAAAGTATACGTGTGGTTTTGCTAGTTTGCCTATAAAGTTTTGTTGCTAACTGAGCTAAAGAATGCTTTTAGCTACTAGTTTAGCATTGTTACAGCTGTACATTTACCTCATCACAGTCCCGCTGACGTGACATCTGACACTTTTAACTAGACTTGAAACTAAATGTGGCCAATTTCTGACACGGAGATATGGTTTTCTAATGGAAGATTCATTTGACATTTATGGAAGGAGTCTCCAGTTTCAGTGCGTTGTAAGCTGTAACTACAAGCTTTCAGACTTCGATAAGCACCTGAACATATATTATCATCTTGCTCAGATTCACACACAATCATGTCTTATATGATTTTGGTGAAAGAAGTGAAACTTGGTGGCTAAACTTTTAACAATCCTACCTGTGAAGGTGTGTGTCAGTAAAGCGTCCAGTCGGATGTAGTCGTCCTCCAGGCTGCGAGGTTGGTGGTAGCTGTGAGCACGTTTGCTCTTGACTAAAAATGATCTCGGCATGTTCGCTCTCAGGGTCTAGAGAGATTTTTAGAAAGAGTAAGAAACAATAATCAATAATCTTTGGTGTCCAAGCACTTTAATTGTTGTTGTTGCTTTAATATTTAGAGTTAAAGCAAGAAGATTACGATTCGTAAACAGTTAAAACCATAATCTCTGATCTGAAACGTTGTGGGTCTCACAACATGTTCTGTATCTGTCCGAGCTTCAGGTGAAACTTTATCACCTGCACATCAATGATGCAGACGCACACCAGCGACAGGACACACAACAGACTGCTAACGAGGCCGCAGGTTCTCCATTACACTCTCGGTATAATGAGTCTCATTAATAGTTAATACTTAATTAGAGGCTAGTGTTCATAAGGAAAACCTTCATGAGATGTACGTGAACCTACATAAACCTGAAATAAACCGACACAAAGCTGACTTCAACCTCTGTAATTCTACATACAGCTTATATGAACCTCATCCTAACATAAACATACATAAACCTACATAATACTTATAAGTTAATACTTAATTCTGTTTGAAAGAAAAACTTTCAAAAAAGTACATAAACCTGCATGCATTTAAAATAGAACAGATCCGAGTGAAAAACTTGTAAACCTGCTATAAACCTATGTAACTATGCCATTAACATATTTAATCTTACTGCGCAAAAGTCATTGGTGCGACAACACTTTTTAGGATTCTTTAGTGTCTTATACAATATTTTTTTAAGGAAATTAGCTACCATCTATGCATAATGTATACATAATACATTTAAAATAAAAATACGAAAACTTTTTCAAAATTAAACACAAATTGTAAATCTAAATCCCAATTGGCTGTAAATTTTTTGAAATCGTGTAGAAATACAGTAATGTTAACTCTGATTATAAATCCAATTTTACTAAGGATTAAAATGGAGAGAACCATACTTGAACGTTTTAACACAAATATTCTGACTGTTTTGGGGTTTCTATTTAAGCTTTTATAAAAAATATGATGTGAGAAGTTTAATTAAATTAAATTCTTATTGTTTTATTTTATTCAAAAAAATCTAAAACTCTTTACAGACCCAGATCTGTGTAACATACATCAGTTACGTCACATCGTGGTTAAGTCACGTATTATTTACAGACCTGCAAATGTCTTGAACCCCACCCACCCACACACACACACACACACACACGCACACACACGGGTCTACCATTAAATACATTTGCAATATCTCATCCAAAATAAACAGACAGTGCTTGATTGTCAGATGTTCGGTTTGGGGCAAATTGGCCTCAATAAAATCATTGCTCGTTTTTCCTTGAGCTCAAGGTCTAACAGGAAGATAGAGAGGATTTCAATAAATGTGAGAAAAAAGTTTGATGTAGCAGCTGGGATGTGGGAAAGTGTACGTACACACACACACACATACACACACACACACACTCTCTCTCTCTCTCTCTCTCTCCCTCTCTCCTTCTCACAAACACGCACAGTAAATAAATGTAAAATGAGTGTAATTTAACAATAAACACATTTACACAACACGTCTTATTTCAGCACTACTGTTTTGTTTTGTTTTTTACTTCTGGGTGAATACTTTCCTATTCTGACAAATCACACACACTTGATCAGACATGTTATAGGACATAGATTTGCACGTAAACACAGGACATCACGTGAGCTGTCTGGAAAAAAAATCACAAGAAAAATGTAAGACCCACTAGGTGACAAGTTAACACGCAATTGAATCGTGTGTAGGAATAAAATGAAAAATAAAATGTAATTAAATAAATCAGGTAAAAATAAAATGACTTGAAAATTTGCATGTAGATTAAAATCACGTGGGAAAAAAAAACTTGTTCGTGAATTAAGTGCGACAAATATATAAATGTGTGGAAATAAAAACCCATGTCAAAAATAATGTGCAAAAAAGAGAATTGTGTGATTTAAAACATCATGGGAAATATGTAAAAATGCATGCACTACTTAAGGAAAGGAGTAAAAATTATTTTACAAAAAAATAAATAAATAAAAACATAATCTACATGTGCAAAAAAACAAAAAACAAAATGTATGAACGTTTACATGAAGTTTGTGTGCAATTTTCTAAAGCACCATGAAATCATGTGCATACAGATCAAGATCTTCAGTCAGAAATCTGTGATCTTTTTGACATTGAAGTTGCTTGATCTCATGTGATCTTCACACACAACTTTTAGTTTGAAAGTTTTATTCACCAAAACAAATAAACGTCAACAGAGCATCAGCTCTGCCACCACATCAGGGTTCAACCACTTGTTACAAACCACAGAAAAGCATCTCAAATTATGTAGAACCATAAAACCCTTAAAACACAAGCGGTACAGGTGCGTGCCGGCAGCACAGCACAGCACAGGTCACTCACTCACCATCTATACCGCTTTATCCTGAATTCAGGGTCGCGGGGACCTGGAGACTATCCCAGGAGGCTTAGGGCACGAGACAGGGTACACCCTGTACAGGGTGCCAATCCATCGCAGGGCACACACACATACACTCACACACTATGGGCAATTTAGAAACGGCAGTTAGTCTAATCTTCATATCTTTGGACTGTGGGAGGAAACTGGAGTACCTGGAGGAAACCCACCAAGCATGAGGAGAACATCATAGACGGGAATCGAGCCTGGCCGGGAATCGAACTAAAATTCAGTTCATCATTGCCTACGTTGTGCTGAAAAAAGGATCCGTCACTCTATACTGAACAATCCTGAGCCCTACAGTATATATGTTTATTTAAAAAATAAATTTAAAAAACAGCAGAAACAACAAAAAAAATGGACGGGCTACAGAGGGCCTATACAGGAGGTGACAGCGTGTTCCACTTGTGTCAGCCAAGACCAGGAATCTCAGAACAGCTACGGCTGGGCAGATCAGGAACGAGGGAAAATTTCACTTTTTCCTCTCTTTTTTTTAACCTGCATGCAATGTTGAAATTGCTTTCTGTGCTTTTTTTTATTGTTTTCTGAAAACTTTGTGTTTTATGCATTTGTGTTCTAACTGTAACTACATCCAACATCTACTACTGTATGTGCACTGAAGCAAAGTAAAGTTACTTCCTGGATTCCTCTTCAATATAGGAATAGTAATAATAATAATAAGAAGAAGAAGAAGCAGAAACAGATGATAGACAGATAATAAATAAATACTCATTGTATTACACTGCAACGTAAATTATAATGGAATTACCAACTTGAACTGCAACCTACCTCTTAATGTTCATGCAAATATATGATCATAACTCTCTCAAATACAACATTACTGTATGAAAGAGTTGACTGGACACTTTGACAAGTTATTTGCACTCATGTTAGGTTGCTGTGATGGACAGATGATCATGCAGTTATTAGAATTGGTCATTTATACATCATGACAAAATGAATCTCGTGCAATTAATGATTAATGCTAATTAATATTAATAATATTATTAATAACTTTAAAAAAAAATGCATGCAACCATACTAGAAGTTTGATCTCTGCGTTAATGCATGAATAAAGCAGACTTTATGAACGTGCATTTGCTCTGGTGTGTGTGTGTGTGTGTGCATTTGTACTTATAAAGTGTATGTGGGTGTGAATAAGTGAGTAAAATTGTGTGTAAGTATGTGAAAGTGTAGTGTAAGTGCGCGTGCTCCCACCTGTTGCCTCTGCGCGCGCGCTGTGCTCCCGCTCCGAGTGCGCTGTTACTGCTGCTGCTGCTCGTGCTGCTGCGCGCGCGCTTTAAATACCCGCGGCGCGACTTCCTGGAGGAGGTTTAAAAGCCCCAAAGCTGCAGATCTGCAGGTACACACACACACGCACGCACACACACATGCACACACACACACACACACGCGTGGTCCAGTGGGTGAGGATCTGCATGCTATAAACTGCTGTCCCGTTATAGATGCATGTGATTATATGGAGACGCCTCGTGCTATAATCATCCTCAATCACATCATGATGTATATTAAACCTCGTGCACAGGAAGATCCTCATATTTGGCCCTTGTAGGATTACATGCAATTATTTTAGCAGGAATAAATAAAACGTGCAGTACATATGCATGGAGTAAATGAGTTCCTCCTGGGTTCTGCAGCCCACAATCTGGTGCCTTCAGGGATTATTTTTAATCTCTGTTCACTTTCAGGAAGCAAGGTTTCATCCAGAACCCTGTGTTAGAGCCCTGCGACACTTTTTAGGGGGGAAAAGGAGGAAATCATGTAGATTTTTTAATCTGAAAAGTTCCAAACAAGAAAAAAATGTTCTCGGGTTTTGGTTTGGTGAAGGTCCTGGATGAAATAAGGTTCCATCTGCCATCTATGGGAACTTTTAATGAGTCTAGATGGAGATGGTTTCCCTCTCACAAAGGACTCCATCGGAAAGATACAATCTACATAAATAATAAAAAGGATTTTATCTGTATCATTGA
Organism: Clarias pachynema; assembly: GCA_030014365.1. Classification (NCBI taxonomy): domain Eukaryota; kingdom Metazoa; phylum Chordata; class Actinopteri; order Siluriformes; family Clariidae; genus Clarias; species Clarias pachynema. Next base: position 20,863,479 of record JAQMYL010000018.1, read on the forward strand.
TCAGAGCTCGCTTTTTCAATGATATCTTTAGGTTTTATACATCAGACGACCAGAAACCAGTCTCAGAAATGTCTGTACGAGTCTGTATGTCTGTCCAGACAGATTTTATCGCAGCATCACGCAAAACTGTCTGAACAGAATTTAATTAAACTTTTACAGTCCTTAGATATCTGCCTGAAGTTTAACCTGTAAATCAAAATGTAACATCAAAAAAGTGATGTTATGAACAGTTATGTGGTGGATTTATTAATCTACTTTATAATAATCTACTAATGCGCTACTGTCTCAATGTAAACAAACACCTGCACCAATAGATATTAAT
>JAQMYL010000018.1:20907598-20921435 GCA_030014365.1 Clarias pachynema
AACTTCCTATCACGACTGGATATATATATATATATATATATATATATATATGTGTGTGTGTGTGTGTGTGTATGGTATACAGCGAATTCCTGCGCGAGCCTTCCCAGGCTGACCAATCGCGGAGAGGGATGTTTCCGCGAGCGTTGGACACTGACCAATTGCAGCGCGCGAATCGAAGCAAGGGGCGGTGCCACAAGGGGCGGGTTCATTTCTTAAAACGGGTGGGGTCAAGAAAAAACGCCACGGACGGTTCGTGCTTTCCCAGAATGCATCGCGTCTCAGCGGGAAACCAAAATGGCGAGGCTGAAGAGAGAAAAACACTCGTTTGGTGTATTTTGAAAATCGTTCGGCGCGGCGCGGAGCTGAGAGAGAGAGAGCCTGCGGGAGCGGAGCAGCGGAGCAGCGGGGACACCCGGCCGGACTAGCGCGGGGCTTTTACTGTATATGAGGCATTTTAAGCGCTGGAAGTGGCCGAATGAGGTAAGAGTGGATTTGAATGGGGGACTGTGTGTGTGTGTGTGTAAGAGAGATAGAGGGAGGGAGAGAGAGAGAGAGAGATTGTGTGTGTGTGTGTGTGTGTGTGAGAGGTATTTCCTTTATAAAAAATTAAGCAGAAAATGTGACTTTACACTCCTCACATGTTACATCTGAATGAAAAAAAAATTGTTTTTAATTCTTTCTCACAAACAATAATTTACAGCTACACATTAAATGTATAATATATTAAATATAGCCTTTAACCATCTCATTAAACAATAAAAAAATCTATAAAATAATTGGTGTATATTTAATCTATTCTTTCTCTGTGTTTATTTAGTCTAAAACACACATTATTATTATTATTATTATTATTATTATTATTATAAATTTTTATGATTGACACACTAAGCTATCTGGACAATAAACTATCATTTTCTGTTTAATTCATAAATATCTCATTCATACATAATACTTTAAATATAATAATAATATACATTTGAAGTGCGTGAACGACAATTAATTAGATAAATTAAATAAAAAAATATGTGTACATGCAGATAGTTTGGTACACTTTTATAAAAGATATGTATAACGATATTATAGACGACACAGTTGTGCAAAAATGATTGGCGACGAGCGTTCGAGTCAAACCGAGACTTGGCTGAAGGTGTTTACAGAAGACGTCAAGCTCAGTACGGCGATGACACGCCTAAAAACATTTAAAATGTGTTAAAGGGACGTCCAAAACGTTCAGCGCCTGATCCTTGAAAATAGACCCGACAACTGTGTCGACGACGTGCAGAAGAAAACGTGACATCTGTCTGTGTGAACTGTGCACACACTTGTTCACCAGCACCACTCGCAAGTTAAAGGATCCCGTCCCCGAAGCCGTGTTTGGAAACACCGTTAAAGGAGTTCCTGGGAGGCTGGCGTTTCTGACGATCATGGCTCCGGCGTACTAAGAGGATTTTCTGCCTTTGATGGTGTCGAAGCACTAGTGAAACACTGGGATAGGTGCGTTAGTGTAGCAGGGGATTGTATAGAGAAATAAAGGAAGGTTTTACTCTCAGAACTGTGTGCTGTTATCAAAAGTCTCGGTTTGACTCGAACGTCTTCAGTATTTATGGTGGTCAACTAATATCTTGCATCGAGTCGTTGTTGTTTAACAGTTAAAGTGCTTTGATAAACATCATGCCATTTTTGTTTTTTCTGTTTTTAAGCTAGATGTTTAAATTTATATAGCTTTATATAGCTTTTATGTTTAGTTCAGATTTTTTATAAACTATATATATATTTTTAAACAAAGCTTTTTGTTAAAACGTGTGACAAATCTGTTTCTGCTGTTGACGTCTTGGACCCCGTGCGTCGAGTCACACCGCTTCATCTCAGCGCTTCGTCGTTGATTATCTCGATCTAACGGCACGAATGTTTTAACTAATGACTTATTATGTTATAAGTAATTTGATTTTAAAATCCTCTGTCTTTATACATTTCCTTTTTTCCTTACAGAGACTCAACGGTCGTAACCAGTCCGATCTCCCATCGCAAGTCTCCGTCCCATCGCCAAGACGAGTCTCCCGTGTCCTTGTCCAAACTCTCGCTCAGAAATGGGCAGGGCGACACGGAGAAGCTCGCAAATAAGTTCGAGGAGGGCCAGGATGTTCTAGCTCGCTGGTCCGATGGCTTGTTTTATCTGGGGACAATCACGAAGGTGACGCTTAAAGAGTAAAAGTGGTTTTCGGACCGGGGTGGGGGGGGGACAAGCAAAGACACAATTACTTGGTAAACGTTTGCTTTGGTATGGGAGGAAAAAAAAAAACATACATGAAAATGAGAATCAATGTTGTCACGGTAACTGCAAGTCTGTTTAATGTTGTCAGTTGTTCTGACGTTTATGGATGATGTGTTTCTTTGTGCAGATAAACAAACAGAAGCATTGCTGTTTTGTGGTTTTTGAAGACCAGTCGAAATCTTGGGTTCTTTGGAAGGACATTCAGACAGGTGAGACTGCGCAGAGCTGCTTTAGCCCTGTCCTGGGGGTTATTACATTTACATGGGGGTCAAGGGGTAAAGACATGAGGGTCAAGGGGTAAAGACATATATATCGCATAGTGCTGGTTTTTTCGAGGTACTGGGAGGCTTCACCTGTGACGGAGAGTATGATTGATGTTCTACAGCGCATATTGTGGATCAGTGTCGCACCCAAGTCTGGCCTAATGTAAATCTTCTGAGCAGGTTTAAACTCTGTTAAGCTCGTCCGTATTTTAGGTCTGCAGGATCAAACCGGGACTTGAGATGGAATTATCGTCAGGGACGATAACGTATAGAGTGCGCTATATCTTGATTAGGATCTTAAAACCATCTTCATGATGTAAGATTTTTCACCATGATGACAAAAAAAAACAAAAACAAATCCCAGATGAACCGTTTTCTCCATGTAATCATCTTCTATAATAATATTTTATGATTTAATAACATGGAGTTGAACCCAAATTAAAATACCAAACCCCTGATTGTGATCTCGGTGCGTGGCACACCTGCAGCAGGGTCTCGCACACGCATACACACACACACACCCTCCTTTTTATTTGTCTTCCTGTTTTAAAATGTTCAGTTATTGTAAGGAAACCAGACCCCTCCTGCTTTCACGCTCATATTCCCTAAAGACGCACATTACACATTCTGATCTCATCTCTGAATCTGAATACATGCTGGAAAAACAATGCTCGCTAAGGCATAGTTAGGAGAAGATGATGATGATGATGATGGCTGTGTGTGTGCGTTTTCCAGGAGACAGTGGAGAGGAAATGCTCTGCACCATATGCCAGAATGAAAGCTCAGAACCGCCCAACGAAATAGTCATCTGTGACAAGTGTGGACAAGGTACACACACACACACACACACACACACACACACACGGAAAGTCTGTCTTAATCACGCACACACACACAAGCGGTCATCTCTTTATATCCTTGATGTATTCGGCTGTGTGTATAATTTGTTGTAATTAAATTCAAATTCAAATTTTTTATTAAAATTTTAAATTCAAAATTTTAGCAGTTATAAAGAATCATTCTCAGTCTCTCTCTCTCTCTCTCCTTCCACTAAGTTTCATTAATCTATAATCAATATCAATTACCGTTACATTAAGAAGCATCACCTGCGAATGATCGGTTACCATAGAAACCTGCGATGCCACCGTTCTAGAAAATCAGTTGACCAATCAGAGTGGAGAATTTAACAACGCTGTGATAGTCACATTTTTAATTTTTTTTAACCATTTTGTCTTTGTTCACAAACCCTCGTGCAGGATACCACCAGCTGTGCCACGCGCCCGTCATCGACGCCAGCGTCATCGCGTCTGACGATAAATGGCTCTGCCGAGAGTGTGTTTTTGCCACAACCACAAAGGTCTGCCGTTTATAATTTTTTATTTATTTATTTTTTAAATGAGAAAATATTCCGATACACCACAATGCAGCACTTTTCGTTCGTACGCCATCGAACGAACTTTCGCTTTCCTTCGTCTTCTGCTTGCGGTGGTTTTGTTTATTCTGTTGTTTTGTAATTTCAGAGAGGTGGTGCGCTGAAAAAAGGGCCGAACGCCAAAGCGCTGCAGGAGATGAAGCAGTCGCTGCCGTATTCCCTGGAGGAGCTGGTGTGGGACCAGGGCCATAAAACCAACATCCAGCAGTGTTACTGTTACTGCGGAGGGCCTGGAGAGTGAGTGCACCGTACACAGATTTTATCCCTAAATAGCCCTTTTTTTTATGTGCAAATAGTTTCTGCTTGCTGTGTAATGTTTATTCGGTCAGATATATAACAGAAGTAAATTTATATTTATTTATTTATTTATTTATTTTTCTTCTAATTTGAAAGTCAGGTTAGTTTTCCTATCTTTCCCTATGAATCCCGCCTTCTGCGTTATGATTGGTTACGAGAATTCAGTCTTCTCTCTGATTGGTTAGATGCTTAACTACATGTGAAATCTGATCCAATCAGAGCTCCTTCCTCATCCAGAGACCCGGTAGGTGGGGGGGAAAAAAAAGACAGGTTGGAGACCGGTGTTTGTTCTCATGAACAGGATCAGGGGCATAATTTCCTTCCCCAATGTTATGATGTTACCCCCATGTGGGGCAAACGTGCAGAGAAAATACGTTTACAGGAGAAAATGATGAGATGCATTGTTTACATGGTTCTAATATTTATGTATTGAACATTTTGATCCCCTTTTTTCTTCCTATGTATAAAGACCTTTAGGACACCCTGTATATGTGTATATGATCAAAAGTATGTGCATACCTGACCATCACACCTTCATGCAGTTCTTCTCCTGTTACTGAACAATATAGATCCTGTAGCTGCGTCTGAGTAAAGAGATTTCTAATCACGGTGTGTGTTCTCTCTTCCTCAGGTGGTATCTGAAAATGCTGCAGTGTAACCGGTGTAGGCAGTGGTTTCATGAAGCGTGCATCCAGTGCTTACAGCGGCCCATGCTCAACGGAGACAGGTATAACCGAGACGCATACGGACAAGATATTCATACAACATCTGCCTTCTTCTTTATTATTATTATCATTATTATTATTTTTATTATTATTATTAATAATACATTTTGTTTTTAAAAATTCCATTCACATAAAATGTTGAAAATATCAAAGTGGTTTATTAAATATAAAAATTAAGTATGTAATTATGGAAAAAAATTATACATATAAAGCATATAACGTTTCACATATAAAAAATATAAAGCAATAAATTAAAAAATAAATTTAAAAAATCAGAATAATGATAACATATTTGGCACTTTTATGTACACCGTGAACTAAAAGTAAATAAGTGAGAAACAAAAATATTAGGTGATAATCATAAAAATACAATATGCAAATATTTAAATTATTTTTTAGATTGTGAAGTAAAAAAACGAATTTCATAAAAATTAAATCTAATTTATTAAAAGAAATTCTAAATAGCTAAATAAAAAAAATAATAACATTTTTATTTCGTAAAATGAAGTATAGTTAATTAAATAATGTTCTATTATATTAAGGAAATATTTTAATATTATATAATTTGTACAATTATTTTATTTTAATGAAATTAAAGCAATAAATTGAATTGCTTCATGCAGTAATTAAGAAATAATTAAAAGTTAAATTGAAAATTAAAATGAAGCACATAAACAAAAGGTAGTCAATAATAAAACAAATAACAATGATGGTAAATAAAAAATAAAATAAAGGTATAATAAAAAAAATACAATAATTAAATAATGTAAAATCAACCTGGCAGTAATAAAGGTGTTTTTTATGTTTATATTTATTCAGCTATTTATTTATTTAGTCCTAATAAAATCCTAAGCCCCTAAACCATGCATTTTTTTTACATTTATTTTTCTTAAATTTTTTATTTTTTTTTCCTGCAGGTTTTATCAGTTTATTTGTTCAGTTTGCAGTAGTGGACCAGAGTACCTCAAACGCCTGCCTCTGAGATGGTGAGCTTCGCTTTAATATTATAAAAAATGAAATAAACTGGCTATAAATTAATAGATGACTGTTTATTTATTTTATTTTATCCTATTACATGTGTATCTACAGGGTAGACGTTGCACACCTCAGCCTCTACAATCTGAGCGTTATTCACAAAAAAAAATATTTTGACTCCGAACTTGAGCTCATGGCTTTTATTAACGAGAACTGGGACAGGCTTCAGCTCGGGGAGGTACGTCTCGTCTAATCTCATTTTGTCTAACGTACGCTCTGTCCCAATGAGAGCTATTGAGCACCCCTTGTCGTATCCCCCCCCCACCCCCCTTTACAGCTCGCGGACACACCCAGATCAGAGCGGTATGAAAGAATCCTGGAAGCACTTAATAGCAACCCGACCATGTGAGTCCACATCCGGAGGTTATATATGATTTTATATACTGTGTGTGTGTGTGTTTGGTGTGTACAGGTCAACATGTTGAGGTTTTGTGTTTCAGGTTCATGTCTGGGAAGGAGATCAAGAAGAAGAAACACCTGTTCGGGTTACGGATCCGCTTCCCCCCGGGCCCTCAGAACTCTGAGCTGCCGTCGGACAGGGAGCAGGAACGAGCCTCGCACGAGATTAAGATTAAAGGCAGGAAGTCCATGAAGCCGCCTCATCTCCACAGGTACTGTATGCACACGTCCTCGTCAGCACGCCGCCATACTAGCAGATATGACCGTTTGTCTTTTGTGGGCGTGGCCTGTTCAACACAAAACATAATCGTATTAGCGAGCTCACTAGAACTCACCAGAGTCACTAAGGATATTTGATGTTTCCTTTCTTCTTCATAACTTATTTGGTTAGTTGTAGATGGGGTGGGGGGGGGCGTTGATTTAGTTATGAATCGCTTAACTAAATCAATAAATCGCATAAGTTCCCTCGACGATTTTAATCTTTGTGGAATCGTACACCGATGTCTAGACGCCCCCTAACTCACTCGTCGCCGGTGATCTGAGTTTGTTTCTAAGAGATTTTGGCTGGTTTTAACGGCGAGGGGGTGGGGCAAGACAGTGTCCTGTAACAGGAGGACCCTCTTTTTGTTTTGTTCAGTGCGGTCACCAACGGAGTGGTGAAGAAAGGGAAGAGGAAGCATCGCTCATACTCGTTTGAGACGCTGGCCAAGCTGAGACGATCAGAGGAGCTTCTGGCACAGGTGAGAATTAACCACTCGACGGGAAATATACTGCAGAGTTCTACAGGTGTACACACACACACATGTTGAGAACACATTTTTCCAAATTTTTTATTTATTTTTTTGCTCCGCAGCCAATCAGAGTGAAAGTTTCCAGCTTGTAATTTGAGTTAATGGAAGTTTTAATTAAATGAGGCAGAAGAAATTGTAATATGGGTTTGTTTTGTTAATTCTTTATGGGTTTGTTCTTAAAGGTAACAGCCAATACTTATAATTTTTAAACCCAACAATTCTAATAAATCCCAAACTCCTCCATCCTGCAGCTTTAATAGAATAATACAATTGAACTGTTTAATTTCAACTTCTGAAACTTCTTAACAAACCACCAGATATTATAAAACACACATGCGTGAAAAAAAAAAAAAAAATTCTGAAGAGGAATATAGAGCACTAAACACGATAGAGTCATCGACTCAGCTGATGAAGTTGGAGCAGCGCTGGTGGTTCGGATGAAGCGCTCGCTGATTTTAAAATATTACAGATACGTGGACACTGAAGATTATTCTGTAGTGACAGTACCGTGTTAGTCGGTGGCACATCACAATTCCTTTGTGTGGTATTTCACATATCGTCGACACCGACTCCAAAATGAGTTTGTAAAGTAATTATTTTTAATTATATATGTTTGCATTTGAGATGTTGCTGTTCCTCTAAACTCATCACACTCGTACCACATCGTACCACAGTGTCTTGTGTGGTACGAGTGAATAACAGGGGAACCCCGGCATACGAATGGCCCTCTCTTACGAATTTTTGGCTAAAGAATTGAAATTTTGCCAGAGATTTGCAGCGGCATATGAAGCATTTTTAGCACACGAACGGACGACCCGAACCGAACGCTGGGTAAATTGCGCATATGTCCTTTTTTTTTTTTTTTTTTTTTTTTTAAGTCAGAGAAAGCCTTTTTTGAAAGCGTTAACCCACAACACCAGAGTTGCCTTCAGCATGCGTTCAATGTGATTTTTCACCTTTTTTTTTTTTTTGGATGGCTGGAACAGATTCTCTGCATTTTACATTATTTCTTATGGTAAACTTCCTATTGCAATATGATAAATTAGTTTATATTATTTTTTTTGTTACCTCAAGGACTCTGGAACGGATTGAATTTGTGTGGCGCGTTTCCGCTGTATTTGCTAAGTTTGTTTAACAAAATCTGAAATCTTTCAATGCAGATTGAATCGGCACCTGCAGTAAGTATTGATAATATCGTATCGGTGCACAAACAGTTTATATTTTCCCAAAGCCTTCACTAGGCTGCATTTTTCAAATAAATAGACTAAACAGTGTTTTTAGTGATTTACAGTCACACTCTCTGGGTGTGTTCCCCTCTTGAGTCTGGTTCCCCTCGGGGTTCCTACCCATCGCCCTCGACTTGCTCATCAGGGACAAACTGAGAACGTTGATGGTTGTGATTCTAATGATCAATGACATCATAGGAGATGATCACCACATATGTTTCTTTGTTTTATATTGTTTTTTAGATTTGTAAAATCTCTCACTCTTATTTCGTACTTTATATTCTTATTGAAATTTTTCTTATTTTTTAGGTCATAAGGTCGTATAAGGATTTCGTTACAAATCGTACTGTGTGTAACTGTATATGACAAATAAAATTTGATTTAACTTGTTTATATACAATACCGTATATTTTATTATTTATCTCCATGTTTAATTTTAATTGTGTAAAGATTCTCTCAATGACCATTCTTAAGTTACCTTTTTTTTTGTGTGTGTCATTAATCATTAATCTGTTAATCATATAAATTATTTACCTAAATGTATGTTGCTTTTCTGAAAATGAATGAAATGCAGTTTGAAAAGTATAAATGATGTTTCTTTGGCATTTCATTACACACATTTTTCTTTTCTTTTCCCTCTCGTAGAATCACCTGAAGTTCCCGACTGCAGAGAACAACTCCCTGGGCGTGACGGTGTCTAAGAGGTAGTTTTTATGATATTTTTTAAATTTTATTTTAAATTCTCTGAGATGATGTAACTCTCCCTCCGATGTCACCGTAACGGTTGCCGTGTCGCGCTTGTTTCCCGAGCAGCATCAAATCCGAAAAGTCCGCGCCGTCATCGAGTACCTCAGACGCCGACTCCGTCAGTGCCACCGCTCTGAGCGAAACTACCTCAACCAGCATATCCAGGTAACGCCCCGCTCGTCTCCGGCTCGAGATCCGAACGACAGTGCGATCAGCACACTGTCTGAAAGTAATCACGCCCTCATTAGGCAGCGTTTGCATTCTGGAAGGTTTTGTACATTTATTTATTTATTTTTTTCCTCCCCTCACAGCCTCAGCAGCTCCAGCAGGACGGCGGTGCCTCCGCCCCCGGTGAAAAGAGGGCGTGGACGTCCGAGACGAGCGCTGCAGCCGCCCAACCCTGAGATCCCTCCTCCCCCTCTCCCCTCCCCCATGCAGCCCGAGCTCGTGCCCGCTCCGGTTCCCGCGCTCATGCCGTCTCCGACACCGCTCTCCCGCTTCCCTCCCGCCTCCATCACACAGGGCCTGGACTCGAGCGCTCAGCTCAGCCTCCTCAGGAGCTCCATCAGCAGCTACTTCGGCGCCGCCGGGCGAATGGCGTGCGGCGAGAAGTACCGCGTCCTGGCGCGCCGCGTCACCGAAGACGGCAAAGTGCAGTACCTGGTGGAGTGGGAGGGCGTCACCGCCTCCTGAACTTCCTCACCAATATAAAAACGCACACACACACACATACACACACACACCAGCACTGTGCTGTTTGGTATGGAGAGATGAGAAGTGTTAGTTATGTGCAGAATTTAAGTCCAGAAGGAGGGTGCGATGATCTCCAGAGCTCACTGACCACACACACACACGCACACACACACACACACACACATATAATGTGCCATTCAGTTTCACACTCTTCAGCTCCTTTACTAGTCGCTCTGGTGGTTGGATTGAAAGAAAAACAGAGAAAGAGAGAACGATTAAACTGTGCCTCTTTAACGTTACATTTCTTTAAAATAAGGAAAAAAAAAAAAAAAAAACACCCTGCCTTGTAAGTGGTTGATGTCACACACAGGGGGCGCACATCACACTTCATACACCCCGGAATCAGTGCAGTATTCCGACACGCCCTCGTCTACTTCCATGTTTCATACAGCGTGGCGTTCGTTGTCTCGCGCGAGGGCGTGGCCTGTCTAAATTGAGGAACAGTTACAGCTACACATAAACCTTAAAAGTTTACGCATGATGACCTCGGCCTCATACGCGGTTCGACTTCGGGTAGCTTTAACAAAGCGAGCTGGCGGTCCTACGCCCTCGGGGATCCGCTCTACTTCTTCCTTCCAAGCGTTTCATTTTCTTAGTGATTTATATATGGGGTAAACAAAAACAAAACAAAACACGAGGTCGGATATGACAAACGAAGTTCTTCCACACAGTAAAGGGGAACGGATTTTTATGTCAAAATTTAGAGGGTGGAAAGAAGGAGGGGGGGAAAAAAACTCATGGTGTCGGCACGGTGGCGTAGTGGGTAACAGTGTGACCTCACATCTTCCAGGGTCAAGGGTTAGATTCCCACGCGGTTTCCTCCCACAGTCCAAAGACATGCAGAATAGACTCGTCGGCGTTCACAAATTGCCCGTAGTGGGTGTTTTGTGCCCTGCGATGGATTGGCGACCCTCTCCAGGGTGTTTCCCGCCTCGTTCCCCAAGTCTCCTGGGTTAGACTCCAGCCCCCCCCCCCCCCTCCTTCCTCCCTCCACAACACCGTACAGGAAAATTCGGTATAGACGATGAACAGATGAATGAAAAACAGATGAATGAAAAACTTCATCTTTCTGAATTTTTACAAACCAGTATTTTCCGGGTTCAGCCTACGAGAAAGTTTCTTAAGACGGCCGACACTAGCTGAAGTCGAAGAGGGTGTGTGTTAACTTTTAAACAAAAATTTCTTCATGGGCATCTCGGCTCCGCGCTCCTGATGTGCTGGCGTCACCCAAAAAGACAAACAAACAATCAAATAAACAAAAAATAATCCAATGCTGTATGCTGCTGCAGATTTGAGGTATTTTTTAAGCTTTTATATGTTTCTTTATTTTATTTTATTTTATTTTATTTTTTTTCCAGTTCAGTAGGGCACTTGTTTCCTCTTTCTTTCTTAAAACATGAATACATTTATTATTTTTTTTTTTCTAAATTCAACTTCGATTGCACGTCCGTTCATCGTCCAGGTTGCGTTTGGACAGATTCAAGTTGAGATGTCGACATTATTAGCATTAAATCTTTTTATTTGAATTTTTTGTTTGGGGGGAGATTGGGAATTTGGGTCGAAGTCTTGGTTACTGCGATCAGAGACTTTTTGTTTGTTTGTTTCTCCAATGTTTTGTAAGTTTTACACGTCTGCCTCAGACTAATCTTCCTTCATATTGCATAGTCGTTCATTTCCGCGATGCTAAGTTGAACCTAACTTTAGAGAATTTCCGTTCAATGTAAAGTATGCACACTGACAAGTAAAAAAATATTGTTTTTTCGTAGTTTCTCGTGCCATTTTGTTTTTGTCCTATGCAACTTGATGTTTGAAATTTTTTTTTTTTTGTATTTTTTAAAAAAAACATCTGTTTGTCCGCTTCAGGAAAAGAAAACGCAATATTTTTTTTTTTTTTACAACTCTCAGGCTTTTTTTTTTTTTTTTTTTTGTATTGATTCGTTTTTTTTTTTTTAAAGTTTTTTGCTTTGTATTATTGCATGTTTTGGGTTGGAATGTAATAAAAACCCTGTACACTTGTAAGATGTGTTAAAGGAAAACTCCACCCCGATCGACCCACATGTCAATCTTTAAAGTTAACACGTGAGCTTTGTGTACACTATTAACAACGTCGCTCACTCGAGTGACGTAAGAAGTGTGTACTCTTTTCTTTAAACATCCCTGTAACTGCGCTAGCAATAAAAACACAGTGACGTCAGTGACACACAGCCTCTGCTAACGAACACACACCAGCAACCAACCAATCAGCAGCAATCATCACTAAACTCATCATGAATATTACAGTTTAAACATCAACGTGGAGTTTTTCTTTAATAAATGTGCCACGCCCAGTAGGAGTCCATGGTTTTGGTGAGGACCCCTAGGGGCCCCTGGTTTGTTTCTCGTTAAGCATTAATGACTGAAATTCTGAGACCTTGTTCTGTTCAGCTCGGACTGTAATTTTGTTTCGATCCTGAATGCCCTGCGTTTTGTTTTATTTTTTTATAAAGTGTTATTGAGCCACTCGTCTCTGAGCGCTGACTGTACCGCCGCAGGTTTTTAATTATTGTTTTTCTCAATCTCAACACTGATACCTCTTTAATTTCAGTATATGATGTGTATGAAATCTTTCTTACTTGGTGTACCAGTACTACATCCATGCAGCTTCGCTTTGATTTTTTATTTTTTTTTTACTGGCTTTGAGCAGGCTTCTGTAGCCAAAGAATAAACTCATCAAATTAAAATGTGTGTTTTAGTTGCCCCGAGTAACTATAACATGAACTACCAAGTGTGTCCTTATGAAACTTAAATGAGTTAAAAATGTAAGATAATTTTACAAATATTTTGTGTATTAATTTATTTTTTTACTGATAAATTTTTTTTTTATTTAGTTAAATATTTAATTACTGTAAAATGACTAAGTTTGGTATATTTTTGGAAACGAGATGCCTCCACAATCCTTTACATCGGAACCTCTGCATACGACTACCCTCCGTTACAAATTTTTGCCTTAGAAATTGAAAATTGAGTGAAAGAACTGGACCAAACCGAACGCCACCAAGTTGGACGTATGTTCGGGAAAAGCTTTTTTTGCTTCAGCAGAAAGCCAACTGAAGTGTGTGTATGAGTTGTATTTTATTTATTTATTTATTTTTTCTTTGGGGTGGTTAGAATTAATTATCTGCATTTACATTATTTCTTATAGAAAAATATGAATTTTTGCCTTAAGAACTTCCCTCCAGGATGAATTAAATTAGTGTGCCGAGGTTCTGATCTATATTGCATTCATATTCTATATTATACTGTATATTTTAATGTCATAAATTTAATATTGGCTATAACATATTTAATGCTTTTAAATCTAACGTTTCTTTCTAAAATACTACTAATAAAATATAAAATAAATAAAATATTTTAATTAATATTAAATTAATATTCATGTTAAATATATTTTATTGTAAAAATATATTAATCGATTTTAAATAAAAAAATCTTACATTTATAAAATTAAAGATGATTTTTAATTCATAACATAAAATATAAATATTTTTATTAATTATAAAAATATATATTATATATAATTTATATTAATTCATTCATTAAAACAATGTGTATTATAAATTAATATTAATAATAAAAACAATAAGTGGTTAATTATATGTATTATTCTTAAATATGTTTTTTTTTTGTTGCTTATTATAATTGGATTTGTTAAAATTTTACTTATTAGTTGAAGCTATTTAAATAATTTTTTCCATTTATTTATGAATAACAAGCATAACATACAAGATTCAGGTGCAAAACTCCTTAGTTAACAAATTTCTTATTTATCTATATACTGTATGTATGTATATATATATATATATATATATATATATATATATATATACTTATAAGATATATAAGTTTTACATTATAGGA
>JAQMYL010000018.1:21010296-21020867 GCA_030014365.1 Clarias pachynema
GCAAACTTAAAAAAATAGCGGCAATCAGTTGCCTCATATTTTTTGAGTTAGTAGAACTTATCCGGGTTTACAGTGTGTATGCAGTGTGTCGGGGTGGATTATCCTGCTATCCGTCTCTTCCCCAGGTAACAACCAGCTGTCCACGTGATGTAAAAGATCAGACCCCCTTCTTCCATCGCTCTGAGGTCCAGTCCTGATGCTCACCTGCCCAGTGTAGGTGCTTTCAGGGATGGACACGGAGCAGCACGGACACCCTGATCGGTCTGCAGCTACGCAACATCGTACCCACGTAACTGTGATGCACTGTGCGTTCTGACTCCTTTCTAGCTTAATTGTGATTTTTTTTCCCCCTCCAGCAATTTGTGCTACAGTAGTACAACATGATCGACTAGCCTTTACTCACAAAGCCTACGCCTTGCATGCACATACTTTTAATTTAAAGACCTTTGTGTAAAAAGCATTAAAGAATAATAATAATTAGAAAAGTGATAACAGCTGTTTAACCTCACAAGACTTTATTTAATAACGTCAACATATTGAAACAATTATCTTTTCATTAACCCTTTCATTATCTCGACATGAAATGATGCATTAAATGATAATTTCCAGAACTCTGCATAATAATGCACATTTAAAGTTAAGTTAAATGATGCTCGTTTTCATAGTGTGACACTACTGCAAATTTCCATTCAAATATGAATGCATACAAATACAAAGGAAATTAACATGCGACTATAAATATACCTAAGGAAGTCCCGCCCTGGACCTTTCTATCAAACCCTGAGTCCATTTGAATGCCTGAAAGAGATGCAAATCAGAACTATGATCATTTGCCATGATATTGCCCTGAGAGGCTTTCTAATCAAATTCTAACTTTGCAATGCTCTTTCATTCTCCAGTGTTTCAGGCTACACATTGATACCCTTCATCCATTGGAATAGGGATGCTGTCCTGCACAGAAAACAGAGCATTCTCTGGTTTCTTGATGCTAAATGGCTTCTCTGAGAATGGATCGTTAAAAGAATGAAGAGCGTTGTGGTCGCACACCTCACCCAAGCTCTCATATCCCAGAACCACAGGCGTCTCGTTGGTGTTGGGTGTGATGTGGATCAGTTTGGAGTTTCCAGACTCGGTACATCCGTTCCACATGCTGTAGTCAAAATCTATCTCTATCATCGGGTCCAGGATCTCGGGTGCTATGATGATGTTCTCGGTGAGGTCGATTTGACCAACTGGCTGTTTAAAAAAGAATGAGCTGCTGGAGCTCGATTGCGAGTAGGTCCTGTTGCTCATTCCCGAGCAACTTAATTTATATGACTGCTCGTTTCTATACGATTCAGAGGTGGTTGTAGAATGGGGTTCCTTATCAAATTCGAACCAATTATCTGAGCTGTTCTCGTTGATTTCCTCGAAGCTTGATGAGGAGTAAATCAGTGATGCTGAATCCGTGCTCCTCCCCAGGGTGACACTAGAGTGGCTGTTCTCACCCTGGACGTGGGAGGATTCCACACTGTGGACGGAAGAATATTCAGAGGTGTAGAAATGTAAGAAATGGACATGCGTTGTACAGTATTTTGCCATTTTTAAAATAAAAAAAAAAAAATTGTATAAAGGATAAGAGCATCACCTTATCTTTTTGGCCATGAGTTTTTCTGTGGAAACAGGACTGACCGATGACAACTCGTTTTGAAACGACAGCAACTGTGGGACCTGATGGAGAAAAGAATAAATCATGGAGCAACCACAGCAAACATCTGGTATAATAAAATTATACAATTTTTTAATTGGTTATTATTGTTTAATTTCTGATTTCAGACAACTACAGTTTTCTGTTCAGATGCAGTAGTACAAGAACCAGCTCAACAAATCTGATCTTCATTGTTGAAGAGGAAAAATAATATTATTTTATACATTTTTTAGCAAGTGCATTATTTCTGCTAATACTTTATTCTTACAATTGTCTCAACTGTAAACTAGCCACATTAATATAAGCTATTGGACAGAAAGCCAATCATCACTATACAGTAACTTTAATTAAACTGTATTTGGATAAACAGATTTATTCAAACAGTTTATGTCAAATAAATAGAAGATTCATGGAAAAAGTTTGCTTTCCAAGCAGGATAAAGCTTTAGGAATAATTTTTCATATATATATTTATGAACGTTAGATTGGATCTCTTTAAAAAAAAAAAAAAACAAGAGACAAGAAATTTGTTAAAATATATTCTTAGAAATCCTCCGTAATGGAGTAACTGAAGGAAACGGTATTGCCTACCTGTTTTACAAAATTGGAAGAGAATCTGGGAGTAGGAATCTTGTCCCACCATGGCTTTAGGATTCTGTAATAGAGTTGCAAATAAATCCGTTATAAAGGTTTTTTTAAACACATGGATAAAAAAAAAAAAATGAATTGATACAATTTTAGAAATGGGATTTAATCTGGGGAAAATGTGGTACTGCAACCAAATCATTGCAGTCATACAACCAGTTGGGAAATTCTGGTAGATCTTTTCATTTATTTATTTATTTTTTATGTTTATTATTGATTTTTGACCAATATGTAAAAAAAAGAGACACTGGGACCCAATTCACAGTAATACAGTTGAAAACCCTTACGTTTCCCAAATGTTATACATTATTAATTTTTCCGTATCACTCACACACTTACTCATACACTGAAAAACACCAATCAGCCCATACTGTGTGTGTTTGCATTATGGGAGGAAACCAGAGAATCCAGAGGAAGCCCATCAAGCGTGTAACGAACATGCAAACTTTGTACACACAAACAAACAGAGACAGGAGGTGAGAATCAAACCCCCAAACCTGAAGGTGTGCGACACCACCACTAAACACTGGATTACAGCGCCCCCTATCTATCTATCTGTCTTACAGCGCCCCTATCCATCTATCTATATTTATCTATCTATCTGAAATATTTGAAAGTAAATTAATTCAATTTTTTTCATAGACGTTGATGTATGTTAAATAATTAAACAAAGTAAGCAGTACAGTATTTATATTATAATATTCTTTGTCTGTATATTTTGCAGATTGTGACACAGGATCTATATTCAACCAATCAGCAACAGACAGTGCTGATAGCTCCACCTCCTGATCTTGATCTTGAGCAGGTACTGAAAAGTTTGCCATTTTCCTGGTATCTTTATTCCTGTTAGGGTGGCTGATGGAAAAACTGAACAGTGCTTCTCTGGGGCCAAACATTCCAGTACTTTGTCTAATCAAGATACTAGAAATGTTCGAGTCAAAGAGGGACTGAACAGTGCAGTACAGAATAAAAGAACTGAGTAAAAACTCCATTTATTTCTCTACATTAATGTACTTATCCTAGTGTTTCATTAGCGCTTGGGCACTATCAAGGTATGAAGGAGCTGTGAGCTGTGATGCTTCACGTCTGAAACCCTGGCCTCTGGAACTGCTTTAATGGCTCAAGCATGTGGAAATGGCTTGCGGTGAGGTCAGGACTGTACGGGAAATGTGGCAATAACATACACCTTCATTTACTAGAAATTTCATCACAAGTCCCGGTTTGACTTGAACGCCCCTTATAATTCCGTTGCTAATGCGTGTTCTCTAATGCACTCTGATCAACACGATCGTCATGACTGCCAAGCCTGTAAGTAATGTGTGATCGTAGCGATAAATCCATCGTGACTCATCGCTCTGAAATGCGCGCATGAAATCCGACCTGACACGATAGTGGATGCCGATTATAATAATAAAAACACACGCATAATAAAAGAGGTCTTACCTGTTGAACCAGAAGTAGATTGAAAATATACAAATGATGAGAATGAGGCATAAGATGGGGAGTATTATCTTCAGAATGTTTTGTAGTGGTAGCGCTGGTGGCACAAAGACGTGATGAACGTCTGTTAAACAGGATGATGAAGTTTGGGAAATGGTTTTACAAACACTTACAGTAATAACACTTACATGTTTTGAAGACAACTTGTTCACTGGAGTCACTGAACACCTTATTAGGGGGATAGTTCGATTTCATTCTCGCGCTTAAAATATACTTGGCATTAGGTTGAAGGTTCCTGCCTACAATCTCGTACGTGGTATGACCTTCTCCTAACAGCTTTGTGACCTGTATGGAAAGTAAAATATATAGATATATATATATAGATATGGAATGTGTTATGAAACAATGACACTATGAGTTTTGTCATAATGAGTAGTAAGTGACCTACGTTATTATTGCTTCCTTCAATGCCGTACGTGAGCTCCACAACCAGAGACTCGGAAAATGGTTGCTTTGTGTAGGTTGTGTTTAAGATAATTAAGAAATCTCCGTTTGGCTTCGAGACCACTGATGTGATGATCGGTCTTCTGGGCTTAACTGCATGGAAGAAATAAAAGAATGTATTTGGAGATACTGTATAGATACTGTACGAGATTTACATTTCATGATACAGTATGTTTAGTTTTGCATAACAAATGTACTTCGTTAGCAGGAAATATTCCAGCCTAAGAGAAAGTAGACCAACTGCACGTTGTGTAAGAGTATGCCGGGAATACTTGTTTGTATGACGATTAAAACCAACACCCAAAGAAACTAATTGCAATTTAAATAAAAGCCTCTGGGTGAGTGAAAGAAGCCTTTCGGTTTCACAGGTTGCACTTTACCGCCTTGTTTATCCAGTTCAGAGGCGCATGCAAGCACAGACTCGTACTGTATGTAGATGCTCCTGAGGCCAGAGATAAATATGGTGGAAAAAAACAGCCAACTGTACAGTGGTGGCCAAAAGTATAAAGACAACATATTCCTTATTATAGTTCTCCCCAAATGCATCATAGTTCTCCCTGAGCGCAAAACAAGTCATCTCCATCCAGCTGACAATCTCACGTGACCGTGGTCTTCAGCTCCAGACCTTCACCCACTAGCAAACTGTTGGACAATGCTGAAGAAGCCAGGAGCAGTCAAGAAACCATTTCCTGTACATGATCTTAATCAAGCAGGAATGGATGGAACAAGTTCAGCCGGATCCAGCAGGTTTTGAAGTGTAAAGGACTTCAGACTACATAATTATTCTCATCATCGTGATTCTCACATTTTTTAAATAATGACAATGTCATTCAAATCATTTCGTCCGAATACTTTTGGACATTACTGTAGACGCTGCTCTAGATATGACGGCTACATCAATAAAGCTAACTTTTTGCAGTGTGAATGGTTTCTTTTCAATCTCATTCAAACATTTTGACATGCTTGAGATTCAATGCTGCACGCGCTCAGTTCCAGAACCTATTCCAATCTATTTCAGTCTTAAAAATGAAAATATTTTGTTTTCCGGCTGCTCCCGTCGAGGGGTTGCCACAGCGGACCATCCGATCCACACAACAACTTTAGGTTTTATTCCGGATGCCCTTCCTATAGCAACCCTCCCATTTTATCTGGCCTTGGGACCGGTTGTGACTGGAGTTTTGGGTGGGAATTGAACCCGGGCCTTCTGCATAGCCGTAAGAAACCTACCTTATGTATGGGTGAATGAGCACTTGTGTAACAGGTGAATACATCAAAACAAAAAATATGACAATGAAAGAAACAGGTTTAGAAGCTTAAAATATAGAGAACTCGAAATGAACAAATCCACAGAGTCAATTAGGTCATTTAAAAAAAAAAAAAAAAACTAATCGTCGTACAACTCAGCACAACTCATAATTCACTTACTGCTCGCTTCAGTACTGATATTTTCCTTGTGCCAAATCGTGTTTCCCTTCGAGACATTAACTGTGAATATCTCCATAATGACGAACCCCGGCACATCCTGGATTCTGCATTCACATGCACCAGTAGGGATTCGATCAAAACGGCATTCAAAATATCTGTAACATAAGAAAGGACCATCTGAAGCAACTACCACGGATAAAGTGTGTTTAAAGAAACAGGCATTTTCATCCATCCTCTAAACAAACCTGTCTTTAGAGATTAATATTGAAGCTTTGTTTTCAGAACAATCCTTGGGGTCAGGCAAGGTCAAAGTGCACGTTAGCTCGGCATCGTAATCGTTATAGCATTGCAGGGGCCCTGAAAAGCGTGTGAAAAAAGAAGTGTCAGTTCATTTGACACATCAACGATAATTCAAATAAGTTGCTCAAATATGTTGAGTAATTTATTCCTGGAAAAAAAATATTCATAATATCTAATATTCCATTTAATCATTTCAAATGATTGCATTTAATGATTAATTTAATCTGGACGCATCAGGTCACATGACCTAATTCCATCGTCCAGTCTTTATTCTCCCTAACAAACTGAAGCTTTTTTTCCCTAATGAGTCTCACTAAAAAGTGGTTTTCTTATGGACATACAGCTGTTTAGTCCCAATCCTGAGAGTTCTCATCACATCGTGTCTTCATGGGAATGCTCGCTCTTTCACTATTAAACATTTTTTATGTTGCAACTTCACAAAGCGTTTAAATGATCTCCAAATTATTTTTTTTCTAAGCACATTTTAAGGATTCAGCACTGTCCTTTCAGGTTTTAATATCTGTAATATTATTAAAAATTGAAAAAAATATTTTTTATATTATTATAGTTCTTAACACAATTCCAGTCTCCTTAGTTGTTTTCACTGCTTGATGCAGGTCAATAATTTTATGTTTTTTTTTTTTTTTAATCCTAGGGAGTGGATTTTCTGGTCTTCTTCTAATATTTGTTCTTTTTGATGTGTGTGTCATTACCAGTTTTACCAATTTTATTACAGGAAGAGGTGTAGCATACAGTATCTTCGGGGAAGAGCTGTTATTTCCCCCCTGGATATGTACCAAGTGACAGTAAGAAATAAACTTGGCATATGATCAACATTCCTTTTAAGTTTTTTTGCTTACTGTACCAGAAGCAATTGCATCTCTCCCTTCCCTTCAGCAAATTAGCTTTTGTTCTGAGTAAATTCATTTTTGTTTTTGGCCGCATAAGCTGAGAAAGCACTAACACATACATTTCAGCTGTCTCTTTAGCAACAAGTAGAAAAAAAGTAAAGGCTAACATAAACCATAAATAATGGCACCTTTGACGATGACACACAGCCTGACAGAAAGAATTATAAGGAGTGATCTTTCATTAGTTTTTGCTTTGAAAAGCTTAACAAGTCTTCAGTTTTCACCAAATCCGACCCATCACTTTTATCAAAACTAGATCAAGTTTTGGAAAAAAAAAAAATCTGTCAAAATCTATTATATAGCAATATCTTATCAGTTTTTTTTTTTCTAATCAAAATTTTGAACATTACATGGGGAACCTTTAACATGCTGAATAATCGAAACTATTATTTTATGTAAATTGTAGAACAAACACATCAAAGACAATGGACAAACAGGAGAATGAGTCAAAACAAAGAATCAGTGAAAGTAACAGGTTTATAATTAAAATATAGAGAAATTAATATTAACAAAGTATTGGAGAAAGCATTTAACATGTTGAATGTTTGAGTAAAAAAACAATATATATATATATATATTTTTTTTTTTTAACATATTTTGGCATTGAACAGAAGCCTATTACAATACTGTAAGGATAATATTAACTTTATTGATTTAATTATGGGATGGAATTTTAGTGTGAAAACGTCAAATTGTAATAAAAAACAAATTGAAAAGAATACTTACCGGAAGATTTGGTGAAGCCAAAACTGAAGGTAAGGAGAACAGCTTTCAGGATTCTAATTAAGGCTCCCATCTTCTATTCTGTACAAACAAACACAAAATGATTTCAGGATTTCCTCCGTAACGCGACCTGATCACTGAGGTTTTATTTAAGGATCTCCACGAACGTCATTTAAACTCACCTTTCATCTTGTGTCATAGTTATCCGAAAAAATTCCCTGATGAGAACAGTATAAATCACACACACACACACACACACAGTATATATACTGTATATCTCAGTGTTTAAAAATTGACAAGCGGTAAGAACTGCGGCTCGTCTCTCAGCCTGCCCTGTCAGGAGTGCCGCGTCGAGGAGGATGGCTCTCAGCTTTTCTTTCTTTCTTTTTTTTTTTTTTTTACTAGAACGGGTTGAAGCAGTTCTGTGGAACTGTAGAGGCGCAGTTTCCGCCATGCGCTTTATGCACGACCAACAGGAAAAAAACAAAAAACAAAAAAAGCCATTCCATTGTTTCTGATGCTATCTAGAATGACTTTATCTGAATTGAACAACCATGTGGACTGCCAATGTGTCACGCAATGCTTTTACATAAGAAAGAACAAAAGAAAAATACAATATATGTACAGTATACACATATATTAGTATATATATTATATACAATATGTGAGAACATATACAGTAGAGAAGAGGATTATGCATGTCAGAAAATTGCATGTGACAATGAAAACACTCGTGCAAGAAAAAAAAATATATAAACGTTTTTAATTACATTTTATATAAAATATAAATTTTACAACATGTTGAGAACGCCCTCATTGCACTTCCAGACTACTGTACTTATGTGTTAACGCTTCCTATAGCTCGTATCCAGGCGAGAATACATCCAAACAGCTTCTGTCTGCTGGAACGCTTTGGTTTAACTGAAAAATGCAAATGTGTTCCCTATTATCTGTCTGTCTGTCTGTCTGTCTGTCTCCAGGTCTCTCTATGACTTACATGATAATCAACTGGTTGTTTTGATGTGCGTGACACAGGGCAGCTGGACAAACGCTTTACATATACTATCTTCACTGATAATAAACAGAGATCTTCTGCATCATGTGTGTGTTTGTCCGTCTCTCCGGGTTGTTTAGGCCATCCGGCCGGTGAGTGTATCGAAGTGCGGCGGACACAACAAGCAATAATTCTTCATCCGTTAATTCATCTTAAAACTTAACAATGTGGACACTCTTCTTTTTAAACCTAACAATAAATGAGAGTAGAAATATGCGAGATATAAGGTGTTAGCGAGATCAGGTTAGGTACAGGATAAAAAGAATAAAATGATATGGAAAAACTGTACTATGTGCCCCTTACAAAAGTATTAATTTTCAAAAGTGCCTAACTCTTTCCATTTTCGGATGATGGCTTAAACAGCACTACATGAGATATTCAAAGCTTGGGAGATATATATATATATATAACCGAACCCTACTTAACCTTCTCCACAACTTTATCTCTAACCTGTCTGGTCTGTTCCCTGGGCTTCATTATAATGCTGTTTATTCACTAATGTTCTCTAACAAACCTCTGAGGGCTTCGCAGAACAGCTGTATTTATACTGAAATTAAATCGCACACAGCTGGACTCTATCTACTCTATAGGAGTGTCTGAGTAAAGGGAGCTGAATACAAATGCACGCCACACTTTTCAGATTTTTATTTTAAAAAACATTGATCATTTTCCTTCCACTTCACAATTATGTGCCACTTTGTGTTGGTCTGTCACATAAAATCCCAATAAAATACTTTTACGTTTGTGGTAGTAACGTGAGAAGAATTTAAAAAAGTTCAATACTTTTGAATACTTTCGCAAGGCACTGTGTGTATGCACAAGAGGACAACCACCACTGAGATGCACATGAATGAACATCAATAAGTGTAAAGTGAAGTGTGTATGTGCAATATGTTTTTGTTCTACTTGTACTATATATGGGGAGCAGTTTGGTGTTTCATGTTAACTTTATGCAATGATAAAAGGAGTTTGTGTGTTTTTAGCAGGATATCAATGTACCGAGACCAAGCCTGTGATAGACATCCAGAAAAGTGATGTTTAATTCAATTCAATTCAATTCAATTTCATTTCATTTGAATAGCAGCACTTTTCACAATGGACATTGTCACGAAGCAGCTTTATAGAAATAAAAATTCTGGATATAAATTGAAAATATATAAATTTATCGCTATATAATTTATTGCATCTATTGAGCAAGCCGGAGGTGATGGTGGCCGGAAAAATAGAAAAACTCCCTGTGATGGCATGAACTCATCATTGCACTGTTCATGGCCATTTCAGTCCTAAAACTCTTCAAGCAATTGCAGTCATAATTTGATGGCTTGATTTGTATTGATGCATGAATATTAGGCGGAACTGTTATCATATGTATGCAGGGTATCAGGAAGAATCAGGCAGGTTTGGAGGGCAGAACAGATCAGGACCACTTGTATCTCAGGAGTGCCACGTGAAGCTTGAGAGAAAGAGAGAGAGACAGATTTAGGCAGGTTAGGCAGGCTCACGGTCACATGATGGATAAGATCAATGTATATTTTGTGCAGGGCCTCTGGCAGGACTAAATATGTTATCATAAATAAACAGAAAACCCAAAAGAAACACAAGCATGCCTCACTTCACTGTCAACAAACCTGGGTAAACTCATGAGAGTGAGAGAAGATAAAACCCAAACATACCATAACAGTATATATGCCTGTGAGTATCCTTGTACTTTACTTAAGAAAAATCTTATCTCAAATAATATTATTAGGGCCGGGACTTTAACGCTTTAATTTAGATTAATTAATTACACAAAAATAACGCGTAAATTTTTTTTAACGCATTTTAATCGCACTTATTTTTGCACCGCGGAACGTTTCTCACTGGATGAGTTCCGGCGGACCGAT
>JAQMYL010000018.1:21032148-21050173 GCA_030014365.1 Clarias pachynema
GTGAAGATGGAAGACGAGGTGCGGGAGAAATTGAGGTCGGGAATTTGAATTACAATGCCTAGTATGTCTATTTAATGTAAAAATAGATACAGTGGTGCGGGACCACTCCTGGGGCTGGGGCGGGACAAATAATTTCATAAAAGCGGGAAAAATACCCGACCCGCGCATCACTAATACTTACATACTTATACCAGAGTAAGATCAGGCTAAAAGATCTGAAAACACTTCTAAAAGCAGCAGACTTTGTGAAAAATAATATTTGTGTCATTTTCAAAACTTTTGGCCCCAGCTGTAGGGCGGCACGGTGGCTTAGTGGTTAGCAGTTTGGCCTTGCAGTTCCACGGTCCAGGTTGGATTACCGCCTCTGGGTCTGTGTGTGTGTGGACTTTGCATGTTCTTCCCGTGCATGGCGGGTTTCATCCAGGTGGTCCTGTTTCCTCCCACAGTCCAAAAATTAGGCTACTTGGCGTTCCCAGATTGCCCGTAGTGTGTGAATGAGTGTGTGAATGAATGTATGTGTGTCCTGCAATGGATTGGCATCCCGTCCAGGGTGTACCCAACCTCATGCCATAAGGAAGCAGTAGAGACCATGAGTGAGTGAGTGAGTGGTTCATATACGGTACGTAGATCACCGTCATGTTGGTTTGTTTTAGTCGAAAGAACAGCAACAAAATGTCTCTAGTTCATTCATTTCCGTTTAGCAGAGATATAATCTTGGTCACAGTAGACTATGTAGACTCAAGAACTCAAGGCTCATCCTCAGGACATCATTCTTTAACATCTTGAAGTAGTTTGGTGTGTCTACATATTTCGGATGTTTTTTGACCGACCGTGGGAGGAAACCAGCGAACCCAACTGAAACCCATGTAATCACAAACTCCACCCAGACCTCAGTAACTGTAAGTTCCGGACTGAACCGAATGTTGAGCTGTGATACTGTATGGTGGTACAGCAGGTCGCACCACTGCATGTCTCCCACCTAAATGTAACTGTTTAGCCAAAATAAGTGGGACATCTAATTATTTTCTTAGTTTCTTCTCTTAGAACTGTGAGCTAAAACAGATTATACGACTACAGTAACTAATACTCTACTAACTTCTACTAATTATCCAACGTCTCATTTGGAAAAAAAAAAAAATATGGCACCAAAAAATAATATAGTATGAGGGGCGTTCAAGTGAAAGCGGGACTTATCCCAGTGTTTTACTAGTGCTTGGATAAAAATTCATAAAACAATAAATAAATATTTGCCACATACACAGTATGTATGATATGCAGTGGAATGCTAATACAACTGTCTGTGACCTAACAATAAGAATTTATCTTTGACATTAAATTCAAAATAGTATATTCCTTTTATAATCAGAATATGAGTTAAAAAAAAATCATAAAAGGTCTATATTAAATTTAACCTGAAAAATTTACAATGCATCAAGTTATGCCGGCCTACCAGGAACTCCTTCAGTGGCTTTCCCAAACATGAAAATGGCTCAGTTCAGGAAGAGGTCAGGACTGTACGGGGGATGTGGCAATAACTCCTGTTAGTTCCTGTAATGTGCAACTGGTGTTGGTGAATGATCGCCACTTTAAAACGTTTGCATCATATGTTTTATGGTATGTTTTTTAAAATTTTAATAAAGCATCTTTTAAGGAAGCAACTGTTTACAGCTGCTGTAACATAAGTGATAGGAGGAACTAACTTGTTTCATAAATGTTCTACAAGATTAACTGGTTAAAATGCTTATAATGGCATAAATGACATCACAACTGTTAGTTAATTTTGTTAAATATCAAATTACAGTGTGTTTTATTTTCTAATTAAATGACAAAACTGTTTACTGTGTTAGTTGGATAAAATGATTGATAACCGTCATTGTGGTTATATGCTGAGATCAGAAAGCATTAGGTAACAATTATAAAACTCTCCCCCTGCACACACACACACACACACAAACCAACACCTGGTGAGTTTTGTACACCTGTATATTATTGCTGATTTCTAAGAACTTCATGTCATGACTTTTTTTTTCTCCTGAAGAGATCCACAATTCTCATTCGGCTGCAGCCGTCAAACTTAGTAGGAACTTCAGGCTAAGCGGTGATCCTGCTATAAATACACCCTCTCGTTAAACAGGGAGGTGTTGTAGTGAAGTCCTCATCACTCATCATACTTTAGGGCCGTAGCAGTGACGGATGACTAATGCTGACTAAGACTGTTTTACAATGACACTTTTGAGATTTGGGAAATGTGTGTGTGTGTGTGTCTGGTGTACTGGTTGCAAAACCTCTTCCCTAGAATATAACTACTGTTTTTAACATACTTTCTTGAACCCTAGAAGAAAAAAAAACCAGCAGTGTCCATAAAAGGGTTATGAATTTCCTCAGACTCTGAGGAAGTTTAACACAGTTTAACACAAAACACTGTTAATTCACTGTTAATCAGCCACAGATGGGTTATTCATTCATACAACTCAATCACTTCTCTCTTCCTCATTTACGGCATTCATCTGTCAATCACGTGATTTGTAACAAGGAGGCGGACCTAAACGCACTTCTCTATTTCCACCGTGGTGGAGTTGGAGTAGTGTGCTGTTATTTTCGTGCCAAAAACCTGAGCGTAAAATTCTCAGTTTTGGGCTCAGATTTCATTTTCACGCGCACCAACTCTCACTCAAATTTACTCTGTTTCCACTCTCGCTCTCTATTCTAGCTGTTACACAGAGACTCAGATAACTCAGAAAGCCACAGATAATTATACTAGAAATATGTTGAGATCGAGCAATAAAACCTTTGGCGTCGATAAATTCTATACTGTAAACTGTATGTATTTAATTTCAAACTTTCTAACAAACTCTGTTACATTTGCCTTATGCTGGTAAAAATAATAAAGACTTAAACTAACGGATGTGATGATAAAGTACTGAAGTTGGCTGAGTGTCCA
Organism: Clarias pachynema; assembly: GCA_030014365.1. Lineage (NCBI taxonomy): Eukaryota > Metazoa > Chordata > Actinopteri > Siluriformes > Clariidae > Clarias > Clarias pachynema. The sequence continues at coordinate 21,035,090 of JAQMYL010000018.1, forward strand.
AAAAGAACAGGCGCTATTTCTTAATTATTTTATTTATTATTGTTAACTTTCTATTTACTGTATGTTCAACAGCAGGTTTTTCACTTTAAGGAATCTAAAAGCAACTTTTCTTTTTGCAGGAGCACTGAAAGTCCAGTGTAGACAGCACTTTTTCAATTTAAATTCCTTTTTTTTTTTTTGAGTGCATTAAATGTTTTGGTTGAAAAAAAAAGAGAATCGTGTGAAAGAAACGTGATTTCAATTCCCATGGAGAAAAAAATAGTGATTCAGATTTTAGCAGGAATCGTTCAGCTCTATGCATCTCTTCAGGATGTTTTCTGATTTCTGATGGTCAGTGGATTGGGGCGGGGCAGTTATTTTGGCGTAAGTTTATGAAGATCATGGAGGTGTAATGGTGTCCAGGGCGTTCTTCGTGAAATGAGTTTTTGCAGGGTGGGATGACTGTAAACAACACTGAATTGCTCTGTACTGTATTTATCAATGATATCCAAATGCTGCAGTTCCATTTCCATCCAGAAGATGTCACTAAATGATTGCTTTTCACTTGCAGTTGACTGTCTTTGCTGTTGGGATTGCCTTCTCTTTCTTTCTGTCTTTCTTTCTTGTGGAGTATCATCATAAGCCTTAAATTTATCATCATAAGTTTAAATTAAACTTCTCCTAATACTTTGACATGCTGCAGAATTTAGAAATATTGCAGCAATTACATTAATAGGTTTAAACAGATGTGTAACTTTAGCGTGAGAGTCTTGATTTCTCAATGTTTATTAATAATTTACATAATTTATAGATTACATTTAATTGCATAAATATTCAGAGCAAGAATTAAACACATTTGGTTTTACATGCAAAAAATAGCTGTTTTTACTTGATAGGCTTACACACTCAAATTCTGGAGACCATGAATAGAAATACTTAAATAAAAAAAAAGATCAGCTCAAGGAAAGTGTGTTAGATGCAAATTATGATGATATGACTCTGTTTTGATTAACTTTTTTGAGAAGGAGTCTCCAGTCTCAGTGCTTTGTAGCAGAAGTAAAACTCTTTTGTACTTCTGATTCCACTTTTCATGACAGCGTGAACATTAAAATCCACATTTTGCTAAATGCATTATTGTGTAATTCAATATATTTCAGTATTATTATAGGTTTGAGCATTGTGAGTGTGTCACAAAAAAATGTGTATATCATTTAAATGAATAACTAGCTATTTATGAGAAGCTAGCGCAGTTGTTACAGAATGCCACACTAACTTAATACATTTAATGTTTTTGTCCATCACTCTTATGCCAGTCTGTTTCACTCTTTCACATGTGATCTTTACGCTGCTGTTTGCTCTTTGTGTCCAGCTGGACGTAGACGCACACATGAACAGAACATCTGTCCTACACAAACGCTGGTTTTACGCCGCCCGGCAGCAGCAGGCAGGAAATCATAGCGTGCTGATTAATGCTGAGATCCAGCACCGCTTTATTAGACGAGTCCACCTTTTAACAGCGACGTTTTACCGATTAGCTTCGTGTCAGTCGCAGCGTTTAAGGAGATCTTTCATGCAAAGTGACGCGTGCTAGGAGCCGAGGTTGTCGAGGATGACGAGTGGCTGCTATTAAACAGGTTGTTGCCCAGACGGTGCCCAGACGGTGCCCAGACGGTGCTCAGACGGCGTTGTCCTTGCAGGTTGATCTGTTGCTTCACCTTTAGCCTTTTTATATTCACAGATTTCACTTTGTCTGTTAAAAAAAAGAGAAAGTAAATGTATTCATTAAACTCGACTTGAATAATGATAAAATATATTTATCATTATTTTTTGCAATTTGTTGTAGTCTTGTTTGTCTATTGAAACATGTTTGTGAAGCAATTATTATTAGTATATTATTAATCTATGTGTTTAATTATGAACTCAAACTCTATAATATAAATATAAATATGAAATGATAAATCCCATTTGAATGCCTTTAACATTTATACATGTGAAGGAATGTGGATTAAAAAGCAAACATCAAAATAATGCACAATAATCTGAATAAAAAAGGTCAGTCATGTGATATAAAATGTATTATTTATTACAGTTATTATTATTCAGCTTTATTTATTGGCTCGACTCTATGATTGTGATCATTAGCTACTGTAGATGATCTTATTTGTAAAAACAAAAAGAGAGAACTAGTCGACATAAATAGTTTGGAAGCTGATTATAAAAAGTAAAACGTATATATAGTTATTGTGATATAAAAAAAAGAGAGAGAGAAAAGCTGAGTCACTTGCAGGACTATTTTTATGGTTTTTCATCGCCTGCATCACATGATGATGAGAAGGTGTGCCGTGACCTTACCGTATTTCACAACCAGCATTGCTCTAATATGGGCATTGTTTCCGTGCGTGTAAAGCCGAGCCCTGTGCTAGAGACGAGGTATGTAGAGTATCGCTTCCCGTGTTTTAGGAAAGCCGCACCCCCGCCGGTGCCGCAAACCGATGAATAGGGACGTATCCGTGTTGGCAGAAAGTGAGACGGCAGGAAGCCTCAGGTGGCCACGCTGCAGAAGATCCTCAAACAAAGGAGCTTCAGGACTCCGGCAGGACAGAGTCGGGACTGTGGGAATGTTCCCTATCAGGGTTTTGTGAAAAAGCAGGAGGCCTTGAGGGGTCTCATGTTTAAGGCAGTTGCTTTTTGCGTGAGAGAAAGAGAGAGAGACGATCTCACTGACGAGGTTCTCAGGGGGCCCCAAATCTTTTGACCTTTCTTAAGGGGGAAAAAAAATCTAAAAGTCTGCAGGTGCCAGCGTGCCACACAAGTGCCCTCACAACCACCGCAACGCTGCACTTCCTGCTTTCTCAAACACTCCAGTGATTTATTACCACTTTAACTTTAACTATCAGCTGACAACGCGAATGAGAAAGGAGAAGTTACATCATTTTAATAATGGTTCACTTCTAGTGTGTGTGTGTGTGTGTGTGTGTGAAACACAACTTTTATTGTTTATTCATATTGCAGTGCAGTCAGGATGTCTACCTAAATGACTCTCTCTAAGATAAGGATAAGATGAATAAGATAATCGGTATAAAGGTAAGGAATTCCTGTGGCTGTTGCTCAGGCCTGTATAAAATGATGAAAGAAAGGCAATAAAGCATGTAAGAAAAGTACTAGTGATTAAAAAATGAGAAATATTCTTTAAAAAAAATGTGCATGTGCAGAAACATTTTCAAGGTAGCAATGTAACTAATTCATGATTAAGATAAAAAAGCCAAAATAAAGAATTGTTGAGCATGAATAGTTTTTATGCAGTATTTTTAATGTATAAAAAATGGTAGACAGAATCTACAGTTTGCCTCTTCAAAAAATTCCAATCAGTGACTATGAATATGCATGAATATGCAAACTATAAACCGCTCCCCCTCATCAATTTAATTAGATTAAATTGATAATCGTTAGCTGACCAAAGTGCCTTAGAGCTAAAGAATTTTAAAGTAAAATAATACATAAATACAGTTGGTTTTGCAGCTTCCGCTCTTCTTGGAAGGCCGTCCACAAGATGTTGGAGTGTTTCTGTGGGAATTCATGTCCGTTCATTCTATAGAGTATTTATGAGGTCAGGTACTGATGTTGGACGTGAAGGCCTGACTCACGATCTCCGTTCCAGTTCGTCTCAAAGGTTCTCGATGGGATTGAGGTCTCAGGGCTCGGTGTTCGGGCCGGTCGAGTTCTTCCGCACCAAACTCATCACACCATGTCTTTATAGTCGTTTGCTTTGTGCACTGGGGCGGTGTCATGTTGGAGTAGAAAAGGGCCTTCAACAAACTGTTGCCACAAAGTTGCATAGAAACATAACATTGTCCGAGATGTCTTGGTATGCTGAAGCATTAAGATTGTCCTTCACTGGGGATAAGGGGCCTGATTGATTGAAACACCTGAATTCATAAATTTGGCAGAATATTTTTAGTCCATATAGTGTATAATGAGAAAAAGATTAAGGAACAATGAGGAGTGAAAAGATGAGTCTTGAGGCAAGATTTAAAGTGCTGAAGAGTTGGATCTTACACGAAGCGGCAGCTACCAAAAATGCACATCCTCTTTCTGTTCCAGCTAACCGAACCACTAACATGAAGAATAATAAACTCAAGAATCGAGTTTGATTTGCCCAAGGATGGAATTATGTAAGAAATAAGACACGCCATGTCCTGCGGTCCTGGTTAATTAAGCAATGACGCAGCAAGCAAAGGTGTGTGTTTACCTCACTCCAACTCCAACACCTCAAAGTTATTTATTGCAACGAGTTGAGCAACAATTATACCTTTTTTTTTTTTTTTTTTTTTAACAATGACAGGTTTTACAGTTTATCTATTTATAGTTATAGTAAACGTAAATGCGTTTGCAGAGCCCTAACGCTAGATAAGTGGTGTAATATAGTTGGGATGACGTTGTGATGACGTTGTGATGACTTCCTCTGAGTGTCATTTTTAAAAGTTGAAAACCAGATGCTTAATGCGCAGCTAAGATTCGTTTCATAATTCTAGGAAGCATTTTCTGATTATTTTATCTTTAGATTTCATAATTTTTTGAAAAGAAAAGACAACTTGGCCTGGATTCTCTGCGGACATGACGGTGAAATTGCAATACCTTGTTTCACCACACATTCCCCACATTACATTTTTGGGGGCGCTGTTTCACGCACTGTAAAATCTACTGTACTCGAACACTAAAAAAAAATTAATTAAATTTGGAGAATAGATGGCTGTCAGCAACAGAACAGAGAAGTACAGTCTGAAAAAAAACCCAGGTGAATCCTGGCTTGGCATCTGGGAGAAAACACTACCTCTCTGTTTTATCTTTCAGAAATATTGCTGTGAGCTGCATCTTTGCTACTTTTACATATTTTTGGCTGCTTTTCAATCGAATATTACAGTAAATCGCTGTTGTTTGGTCATTCTTGTGGCACGCGTTTTTTTTATGTACACGCATTTGCAAGCATCAACACCACGCCCCCTAGTGGTCCCGTGGTAAGCATGCAGTGCTCTCCCATCAGTGACTGTTCTGACTTTATTTTGACTTTATACTCTTGTCTTGTTTCGTTGTCCTTTTTCAAAAGCAGTGCCGCTAAAAATACAATATACTGCACACCACCTGAACTGCAAGTGCGCCCTCTTGTGGTGTACAGGTGAATAGCGATGTGAGCTACGGAGAATTATGATGTAAAACAAAAATTTTCGGTTAAATCCTTAAGGACAATTAAATAGTTGCTGATTAATCATTAAGTCACAGCTTTAACTCTTGAGTGCTGATTTCAGAAACTGCTTCCATTTATGCAAAGTTTTTTTTTCTTTTAAGTACGTGAAACTAATATCTGAGTCAAAGATAAGGTCTAATATAAATCTATAACACTCTGACTTATTGTTTTCTACTGGAGAAAATTAAGTAAATCATGAAATGATTTCTTCTTTATCCTGCACGCCAGACATCCCCGTGCAGCTGCGGGGTTTTTCCGAGCCGCCGCTCGTCAGCTGCAGCGTGAAGGCGCCGCGTCTCAGAGCCAGGTGTTTACCTGAGAAAGAGTTTCTAAAGAAAATTCTTGGTTTAATCTGTGTTTTGCTTTCGGTTTCCTCCTCTCAGCCTTCTCTTCTCATACACGCTCAGATCAGCTTGTGTGTGTGTGTGTGTGTGTGTGTGTGTGTGTGTGTGTGACCTTGAAGCACGGGCATGCTTTCACACCCCTGGTCTCTTATCATGCGCTGTGCATCACACACTGAGTGCGCTTATAACATAAATCTGCACAGAAGGGGAAGTCGCTCTGACACGGCGACTGTCGGTGGAATTTTCTTTTAATCATGAACCAGATCATGTGGAGCGTTTTGATGTGTGACTGATATCTGCTCATGTGATCTCTCTGAGGTCATGTGCTATTCTTTCTTTCTATGAGTGACATGACGTCTCGTCTGGTGGTGAAAAATCAGGAGACGGTGTTTGTTTGTTCTTGGACGTGTGAACTTTTAAGAAACAGAATAACGCCGTTACAGGAAAATAATCAACGATATGCTGGGGTGAAGAGTGTAAGCAGTTGCTGTCGCCGCTACTGAAAGTGTGATTTGTGTAATAAAAATGCACAAAGTTTATTGTATTCCTGTTCTACCACGGCTTTATCTCATCACCGCGCGCGTCTAAGAAATGAAAATGCAGACACTTGTTTTCTTGCCTCGTTATCTAAACTCGGCGGCGCACGTCTTTAGCGTTGCCTCTGATCTCTGTAACTTCTGGCCGCTAATCACAGGCTGCACACACACTCCCCCATCTACACAAGCTTTATGACCTCATTGTGTTTTTCCTCTTTTCACAGAGGCCTTGTTTTCGAGACCACCAGCGAGCCGGGCGAGTTCGCCGTGGACTTTTAACCCCCGGGGATTGTCGCGCGCTGTGCCGGAGCTGCATGCGGGCACGCCGACTGTAAATGCACACTTTGTTTTAAGCCTGTGCGTGTCGAGGCCTGGCGGAGTGAGATTGTAGGTTCGAGCTGAATAGCGGTGCGTTTCTTGACCGAGGAGCTGAATGGAGGCATTTACAAGGAGGGAGACACCAAGGGACACAATGACTGAGTGTGTGTGTGTGTGTGTGTGTGTGTGTGTGTGTGTGTGTGTGTGTGTGTGTGTGTGGGGTTAGGGAAACTCTGCACTGGGTTAGAACATGTTGAAGGTAATAAGACTAAATCGTGCAGCTTGTCATGTTGGCAAGAAACCTAAAATTTTAAACTTAATTTTTTACTCTTCATCCTGACACTGGAGACTCCTTCCATAAAAAAGTAGACTGCAGAGAAACTTCTTATCCCATAAACGAGTTGATTTTTTATAGAAACAACTATAAGAGATAACGTCAATATAAACCTGCAATATAAACTCCTTCGCTCCTGACCAATCAGAATTCAGAATTCCAGAGCGCTAAATCTAAGGCAGGTTAAATAAGGAATTATAAATCTCTCATACTGTATTTTAGCCGTCTGTATAGAAGGTGTTGCCGTAAGCCAGGTTTCCATTTTTTGTTTTCAGAAAAATGATCATGCAAAGTGTCTTAATTTATTTTATTAATAATTTGCATTAAAAAAAACCCTGCATATAAATCTGGATTTTTAATAAAACGAAGTCTTTTCCCAGCTAATTGTGTTTGTGTGTAGTGAGAGGAAGAAATAAAAAAAATAAATCCTTGGAAGAAAGCGAGATCTCCAGATCAACAGGTGTAGCTGAAGGTGTCGTGTGAGGTTGATACTGCAAATATTGATGAGCTTAAATGTCACTGCGTGTGAACGTGTGTGTGTGTGTAAGGGGTGTGTGTGTGTTTTCTCTCGGGGGTGTGTGGGTGTCGGTGTGTTGCTCAGTGGTGTCGTTGAGTTACAATCCCTCTTTTCCTTCGACACGACAATGCCGCTTGTTTCAGAGTCGTGTTTAAACCATGAGCTGGCAGATCCTGGCTCAGGGTTGGCTTTGTGTGTGTGTGTGTGTGTGTGTGTGTGTGTGTGTGTGTGTGTGTGTGTGTGTGTGTGTGTGTGTGTGTGTGTGCGCATGCATGCTGACGTATATTAGGCATTATCTCCAGAAGCTGGTGTTTGGTTAGGGCCGGGGCGCGACGTTATAATGGCCCGTTATTGCAGCCGAGGCCTCATGTTATTGTGTGCAGATGGACACACACACACACACACACACGTACATGCACGCACAACTTTTTCCACACACCTGCGTTCAGGGATTTGCAGAACACGAGCTATTTTTGGCCCGGCCATTTATTTTGCATGACACTAGGCCAGGCGGGTGACGTCAGCCCGAGCGGACAGACATGCACAGTTTTTGTTTGGAGCTGCACAGCATGCTGATTGTCTCTGTGCAGCAGTGTGTGTGTGTGTGTGTGTGTGCAGTTCGTGCATGGAGAGAAGTGATTTAAATCTGGTTTTCCTTACAGTGTGGTCTTTCTGTGCCTGTACTGAAGGGTAAAAGCACAAGTGTGCAATTCTTCTACAGGAATTCACTTCGTTGCCGTTTTACCGTCTGGATTCACGTCTTCAGTGCCACCGAGGACCTGAAACTTCATTTCACTCACACTCGCTCATCATCTATACCACTTAATCCTGTATACATTAAACTTGGGGCACGAGGCGGGGTACACCCTGGACACACACACACACACACACATGCATACACACTCATTCATACAATATGAGCAATTTGGGAACGCCGTTTAGCTTAATCTGTACTGCATGTCTTTGGACTGTGGGAGGAAACCGGAGTACCGGAGGAAACCCACCAAACACGGGGAGAACATGCAAACTCCACACACACACAGACCCCGAGGCGGGAATCGAACCCGGACAGTACTAACCACTAAGCCACTGTGCCGCCTTAAACTTCATTGAATTTTTTAAAACAATGTTTAATCAGTGAATACGACCTGGGTACAGCGGTATCGATACAGCGGTACCTCGGTGTACAAATTTTATCCGTTCCGGAGGCGAGTTCTTAAGGTGAAATGTTGTATTGTGAAGCGCATTGTCCCATAGGAAATAATGTAAATGCAGATAATCCGTTCCAGCCACCCAAAAATATTACCAATATTACCAATTTCCAACAATATAATCATATTTTTGCATATGAAAACAATCAAAACATTTAGAAAAGACATGAAGTGAAATATGAAATAAATAGACATTAAACCTCAGAGGAATCTTAACATTAATTTAAATGATCGGCACTCGGTACGAGGCTCGTCTCTCCCCTGTCACCGCTGTGTGTGCAGGTGTGAACGTGTTATATCTTTTTTTTGTCGTCTGAGAGTGTACCTGATGCCGTTGATGAAAGAAGAAAGTATGGAGGAAGTGTTTTGCCTTGAAGAAGTGTGTATGAATAGATGGAGAAGGTCAAGGAAGGTCACACGTGTGTTAGCCATCAAGAAGGAGCCGAACGTCCGCACACTTCCGTCCACACTGTGGACACTCTGAGGTTTTAAAGCGTCGTCCCTGTAGTCCTGATCTCGCTCCATCAGACCTTCACCTGTTCGGTCCCCTGAAAGCAGAACCACGAGGACGGAGAATCACTCCTGATGAAGAGGTGAAGACAGCGGAGCATTCGTGGCTCGCAGCTCAGACTGAAATAATTTTTCGGAGAGGGAATACGCAAGCTTGTAGACGAACGGACAAAGTGAGGAGATTATGTCGAAAAAGTTATCTATAGGATTTGTCTTTTTTAAAAGTGATTTAAAATAAATTCTATAGCCAGATTGTGGATAATTTCTGACTTCTCTGGGTTAAAAATTATTATTATTTTTTTTTGCATTAACAAATGAAAATGTTAAAGACCATCTGTCTGTCTATCCATCCATCTATCTGTATACATATAATTTACTTCCAGGCTATACTTTAAGTAACTGAGTCATGACCTAATCCATCAACATCACAACATCATTAATGTGGAAAATAAAGAGAAAAAGAACAAAAGAATCATGATTCTTCTTCCTGTTATTCCTGGAAGTTCCTTTGATGTCACTTCCTGTGTGAAATACTTCAAATATTTCAGAGAAGTGAATAGTTAGAAAGAGTGATTTATCTGGAACTTGAGCGAGGAGGTTGTTGTTGTTGTTGTAAAGTCCACTTGATCCCGTCTGCTTGTTGGCTTTATTAAAAATGTGTTTATGAAGAGTAACTGTGTCACTCGAAGCAAGAATATGATCGTCTACATCTTTAATATTGAAAGAAAAGATAAGATAAATAACATTCTGCGCAGCCTTTATTGTCCTTTTCCTTCGTGTGTGTCAGTGCGGAAGTTAAACGTTCCAAAGGTCACGAACCTGAGAGACCTGAGGTCACATGTTTGACCTCCTACCATTGTTACGATTCAGACGGTTAAACCTCCAGCTGGTTAACGCAGAGGTCTGTTTATCAAATAATTAAACGCGGTGCGTGATTAAGCTGGATAGTCACTGTTTTAGTGACTACCTTTTTTTTTTTTTTTTTTTTTTCTCTCACTTCCTGTTTTGGCTGTTTGAGGAATAAATATGTCTTTTGAAGAATTACCACGTTGTTCGTCTTTGAGCTGGAATTCTTGCTTCTCTTCCACTGAAATCTGGCCTCCAGTGTCACGAGGAAACACTGAGCCATGACGTTCTTTCACTGAACTAATTTATTTCCAAATACAGTAAAGTCCCCAATATACACATGAGTTCTGTTCCAAGATCTCATTCATAAGTCCAGGTTGTTCATAAGTCCAACAAACATGCTAATACAATCAGCTATATGCAGTATACAACTAACCTGTTCCATGATCTTGTCCTTGTTCTTTAGGATCGTGCCGATGGTTAAACAATTTATGTTAAAAGAACGAACGTTGTCTGTTATTTCTTGGCGCCTCTTAGCAGTACCAGCTATCCTGGGCCGCACGCCGCACGCACGTTCGAAAGTTCGTAACTCGAATGTTCATATGTAGGGGACTTACTGTACAGTCTTGTAGCCTGTGTGTCTGCACTACAGTGCCAACGTTCACATGGACAATGTTTCTTCAAACCGACTGAAATCATTCTTTCAGAGATTCCAGTGTTTACATGCGCAAAGCGTTTAATCAGAGTATTACATTTCTGACAAGCACAAAGTGAACCCGTTTTCCCATCTTTTCTGCGTTACAGGATTTTACTGATGTGTGAAATATGAGCCAATCAGAGCTCGTTTCTCAGCCAAAGACGTCCTCAGCCATTTTGCTATCCAAGCACCTGAACCGAGCCGAACCAAACCAAAAGTCGTGTGTACGTCCAGGAGCCGTTCGAAACTTCCACTGGTTCACGTGGGAAGCCAAGCCAAGCGAGTTTACATATTTTTGTGTTTTTTTGCATTTTGTGTAAGATTTAGTGAAGACGCAGCACCACGGGGTCCAAGCGCGTTATCAAGGACAGTAGCAAGAAGAAAAGGGAGCCGCTTTCAGTTTGGTTTTTAAAGCAGCCGGTGCCGAGAAGAATCATAAATTAAGGTTAATTGAGGTTTAATGTCTATTTATTTCATATTTTACTCCATTTACATGCTTTTTCCTAATTTTTTTATTGGTTTTATATGCAAAAAATATGATGATTGCGTATTTCTTATGGGAAAATGCGTTTCACAGTATGAAATTTCACCTTAAGAACTCGCCTGTGGAACGGATTAAACTCGCGTGCCGAGGTTCCGCTGTGTTAGCGTCCGTGTGATCGCACTTGGAATGTAAAATGACCAAAAGTTTGTGCTTGTGTGTTTCCTCACAGGTGCATGTTGGGAAAAATGTCCTCTAACACGAGCTCGAACAGCATGGCCATGGCGAGGAGGACGGTACAGCAGCTCCGGGTCGAGGCCAGCATCGAGAGGATAAAGGTAGAGTTTAACGTTGATTTAGTGCTTCTGATTCTGTATTTTCTTTTTTTTCTTTTTTTTATTTCTGGGGTGATTTTAAAAAATATTTATATATATATTTTGGTAAACATTCTGACCCGTCCCTTGTGACTTGACTCTTCAGGTGTCCAAAGCTTCCGCCGATCTCATGCGCTACTGCAGCGAACACGCCAAGTACGACCCCCTGCTCATGGGCATCCCAGCGTCGGAAAACCCCTTCAAGGAGAAAAAGACCTGCACTTTATTGTAGTCACACTCATTTCCCTTCTTTTCTTATTTAATGAACACGGCGAGTCGATATGCCTTAACTCTGAACCTGTTCCAGTCTGTGTTAACGTCAGTCAGTACTAATCACAGCCTTTTATTTTTGCTGTTAGGAAAAGCGTCTGTGTGCTTTATGTTGTTCGTGCTGAACTTAATGCATTCCAGGGGGTTTGAGTAAAAAAAAACCTGCCATGAAACAGATATGGTTTGGTCTGTGTGAGTGTGTGTGTGTGTGTGTGTGTGTGTGTGTGTGTAAATCATTTCATCGCTGTCGAACAGAATACATCGAGTTTGATGATGTTTTTTCTTTCATTTTTTTTTTTTTTTAAGACAAAATCCACCATATTGATGCTCAGCCTGATAATTGGTAGTGATTTGTTGTGTATAATTTGCAATTTAATACAACATACAGTACTAATTAAATATCATGCAAAAGCAATTTTTAATTAAAAACATTAGGTGTGTTACGTTTGACAAGGTTTTCGGGACCCTTTTCACGTTCATAAAATTCTTAATTTATTTTAAGCTTTACATACAAACTACAAACTGCATCCTTAAAAAGTCTGTCATGTATTTCCTCAAAAGACCTCAAGTCGCTATGGTTCAGACATCACAGCTTCTCACACTACGGCTTTATGGCTCCGTAGACATGAAGCTAGAGGAACATCTGATTCTTCTTACATCATCTTACATCACCACCTTCGTCCCGCTGACCTCAAACACCGTAGACGCGCTTCTCTTTTTTAAAAGAGGTTGTGATTTTGTAGGAATCTCATTTACAGTCAAAACACCCCTGGCTGTGTTCTAGCTCAGTGAATGCAAGATGAGCTGAATAATTAACAGCTGGGTGCCAATACTTATACCTCTACAGTTCTGGTTGATATTTTGAGGTTTATACACAGCAGAACCTGACCTTAACACCAAGACTTTAACATCTCATGCAGCCAATCTGTTTACATATGCAAATGAAATACTTCTATGATGGCGCCCCCCTAGGTGGCTGCCGTCGCGACTCTGTGGTCGCAAAAGTAATTTCGCTGCATTTCATACTTGTATGACTGTGTATGTGACAATAAAACTTACTTACTTACTTACTTACTTGTATGCATTTCAAATTTTATGACACAATTACATCAAACTTGTAAGTGCAGCACTTTTTGCTTTAAGTTTTTACTGAAAGTGAAATTGAAGTTTAGGATTGATTTCCAAACCTGATGAAATCAAAGCCATACGGTAGGTTTAGGTTTTAATCTAAACAAGAGGATCTTGAAATCCTTAAAATCAATCCTAAATCCTCACCAATCCGAAACGTTGCTTGCAAATGTTACCATGGAAACAGAGCAGGTGGATCACAGTTTGAAGATACTAATGGCATCATTCTAGGATATACAGTACTGTGTAGAAGTCTTGACACCCCCCCCCCCCCCACCCCTCATTCCTTTATATAGTTAAAGAAATGTATTATATTTTTTTATATAGTTAAATTCTCTTTTTCTGTGATGGATGATGCGCCAGCGTGTCCATCCCACTGACGTGATCCCACCTTCTGGTGGCCTCTTAGCCATGTCTCCTAAAAAGGTTTTATTAAAATGATACAAAATAAATGAATTAGTAGACTTTGATGTTACTTTGTAACTCATCAGATCATCATAATCATAACTCATAATCATGTTTAACTGAGATAAACATGATTATAAACTCTAGTCTTATGACGTACTAGCGTAAGTACACGTCGCTATTTGATGGTTAAATAGTTTGCAGTAATATTTAAAAGGTTAAAGCTAAAAATAATCTGATGAGCTTTAATGTAATCAGTGATATTACTATTTCAGGTCGAAGCCCAAGTACATGTCTGTCTGCAAGACAGATGAAACCCTTAATTTAAAAAAAAAAAACTAATTTCACTAAATTTTGTTCGGTTTGATGACATAACGTCTGGTTTTGGTTTCCACTGGATTGGTAGCTAAGTAAATTATTTTTTTTTTAAAGTTTTGCTTCCTGAAAAGTTTTTGCTGATTGTTATAGTCACCCTATGACTAAGCACAAATGTAGTTTTGGTTCAATAGTAGTCAGTCAGCAAGCACTGACGGATTCCCTTTGCCCTGATATCGCTTTTTCACTGCAGTGATGTCCCGAGGAAATGCTTTCACCGTGGTCGTCACTGATAGTACAGAGATTTGAGGGATAGAAGTCCACGTGTGAGTGAAGGAAATGAATCTCGAGTGACGTGTTGCACTTCATCCTTTGGCATGCTTTAGTGCAGTCTGGAGCTCTGTGATTACCAAGGAAACTGTCTACAACATCTTTGAAGGCTTTCCAAGCAATCAGTTCTGGCCCAACCGACAGATCTTCAAACTGATCGTCATTCATAATATAACTGATCTGGGGAGCAACAAAAATGTCCTCTTTGATCTTGGCATCAGTTATTCTTGGGAATATCTGACCTTCTTTGTTCATTGCTTTCATGAAAGTTCAGTCCCAGTTTTATGTGAAAAAATATATTTGCAGGGTCTAAAAGTGGTTTATGCTCCACATTTTTTCCATCCTGGAACTAACTTCTTGCGGAGTGGCCAGATCTTTCTAGAATAATGTAACTCTTTAGCTAAGCTGACCAATTCACAAAGGAAACGACATTGAGCTGCAACCCCTTTATAAAAGGAACAACCTTTAGATCTCCACTTGGACTCGCTATGCTGGATGAGCTTCAGCAGCATCTTCATGTTGTCGTAGGTTTCTTTCAACAGGTACAGTATTGAAGGGTAAACATTGCCGTCATGTGGTATATGGGGTTTCATTGCTGAAGGCAGATTGGGGTATTAAACTGACTTTTTATTTTTGCCAGGGACATGGACTTTCTGTTCTCGCCATATCATCGGGACAGCAAACGCCATAGCCAATCGAGTGCCTCTCAGCCAAGCTCTCAGATTGACGGCACAACAAATATGAGCCGCCCATTCCTTGTCTTGATCACCAATTTTACAGCCAAAGTACAGCTGATATGCTTTCTTTACGAGAGCAGTCATTGGGCGTCTCTGTAGCAGAATGAGACATACAGTAGTGACTGACACCAAAGTCCAGTAAAACGTCTACAGCCTCCAGCTTACTTGCTGCATAACTACTGAGACAGTGCTATATATGGAAACAATATGCGCACACTATAATGCCTTTATCATCACAATGTATAGCAGGCATGTCCAGACATGACCAGACTGCAAGCTACCAGTGAACCAAAATATCTGTTGTGCAGTGATATTAGGAAATTGTACAAAATGTACCGAGTTCATGGCAAGTTTTTAAATCTACAGTCATTTCATCTTATTACAATAAATAGGAAAGTGAGGCTATAGAACATTTTATGTTTGCACATTGTTCACACTAAGTTGTCCTTCTTTGGTGGTCAGACAAATACACTCCCTGTTCGGTAATCGGAGAGAGAATCACAGATGAGA
>JAQMYL010000018.1:21051712-21070908 GCA_030014365.1 Clarias pachynema
TGTGTTACTCCGCCCCCAACGGTGCGTGAGCGAGCAGTTCGAAAAGATGCGGTCGGCTGACGTCACGCGGTTCGGAGAAAACACGTGATAGTCTTCGGTCCTCCCGACTGAGTGGTAGTAGTAGTTTAATGTGGAGCCCCCTAGTGACGGGGAGGAATTGGACACAACTAAATTAGGGAGAAAATTGGGGGAAAAATCCAAAAAAAATGTGACCTTCTCAGATCTTCGCCAAATTCATTTAGCTTCAGTCCATCACACTCCACAGCTAAGATACAGTATAGTGTAGTACATGATGCTTAAATCTCAGCTCTGAAGCATGTTAGAATGAAACTACACAACACAGTGTAGGAATTTAGTAAAAATCAGTGAACGTTCATTTTACCTCCAACAACACAACCATTTTATTTGTCAAAAATGTGACCTTCTCAAATCTTCACCAAATTCCACTCTGTGCGTTAAAGTGACCGACAGCAGTAACACAGCAGTGCACTTAGCTTCAGTCCATCACACTCCAAATCTATATAGTAATATAATACTACAATGTGTGTGTGTGTGTGTGTGTGGTTGGAGAGAGAAGCCGAGTTAAACAGATAGGTAAAGTGATTGTTCCTACCTGTGTGTTATTACCAGCAGCCTCTGTGTGTGTGTGTGTGTGTGTGTGTGTGTGTGTGTGTGTGTGTGTGTGTGTGTGTGTGTATGGGTGTGTGTGTTTCCCTTTCAGTAGTCTCTGTGAGCCAGTGAGAGACAGAGCTGACAGAGCCGAGACAACACACTTGCTTTGAGCACAAACATGAATTTAAACACAACCACCCATGAGCGGCCTGAAGCTCTGCGATTTTCTTCAGGTTTATTTATTGAATGGAAGACGTGTGTACTGTAATGTGCTTACAGGAGAAAGAAGGGAAATAAATATATTAAAACATGCATGAAACTTTGCTTAAAAAAAGAAAAGAAAAAACACCTGTGTCCTGAGACTTTCTTCATTACAAACACTTAGTACACAAGTACAGCAGACCACAGAACATACAGTGGGTTTATTATAGTAAAGTGTGTTACTGTGTAGTGTGGTGTAGTAATGTATGTGCTTGAGGAAGGCAGGTAGAAGTTACAGAAAGTGCACTAATGACTTTATCTTCATCTTCTCCATCCATGGTGTGACTCTGCTGAAAATCAGCAGACGATCATTTTTTTGCCCCCCCCAAAAAACACAAAGACTAAGCTAACCCCCTTATCATTTTTTGGGGTAAAAATTTCATATTATCAGATTCTCCCCAAAATCACCATGTGGGTTAATGTGATCACGCTTTACATGGCAGTGCATTTAGTTTTATCCTATTACACTCCAGTACTGAGATACAGTACAGTATTTAACAGTACACTATAGTGTAGTTCAGTAGGGAAGTCTCATGCTTACATCTCAGCTCTGGAGCATAACGGGTCGACACTAAGAGCACTAATGTGTTCGTCTTGACCTTCCTAACACATAGTGTGAATTTGGTGAGAATCAAAAAATGTCAGTATTTTCACCTCAAAAACACAAAGGCTAACTATAACTAACCCCTTACCACTTTTTTAGTGAAAAATGTGACCTTCTTAGATCTTCACCAAATTCACTCTACACATTACGATGATCAAGAGTAACGCGGTAGTGCACTTAGCTTCAGTCCATCACACTCCACACCTGAGATACAGTATAGTAGACTACAGTATAGTATAATGTTGTATAGTATAATACTGTATAGTATAGACGCATAATGCTTAAATCTCAAGCACGAGTGCACTTTTGTGTATATTTCCAGCTTCAAAACACACTGTATAAATTTTGTAAAAATTGGTGAATCTTAACTTTTCCTCCAAAAACACAAAGGCTAACTAAACGCCTTACCATGTTTTTTGGTGAAAAAATTCGACACGCTCAGGAATTCACCAAATGCGCACTGCATATTACAGCACTCAGTCCTTACAGGGGAGTGTAGTTAGTTTCATCCTGTCACACTTCAAAGCTGAGATACAGTATAGTACAGTACAGTACAGTATAGTGTGTGTGTGTAGATAAATGATGCTCACTGTAGATTTCAGCTCTGGAGTATGATAGAATGAAACTAAGTGCACTGCTGTGTTACTCTTGATCAGCTTAATGTGCAGAGTGAACTTTGTGAAGATCTGAAAAGGTCACATTTTTCACCAAAAAGCAAAAAAGTGGTAAGGGGTTAACCTTTGTGTTTTTTGGGTGGAAATACTGGCATACTTTGATTCTCACCAAATTCACACCATGTGTTAGCAAGATCAAGAAGAACACAGTGGTGCACTTAGTTGCATCCTCTCATTCCCCGAGCTGAGATCTAAACATCACATTTCCATACTGTACTACACTATAGTTTACGGTGCTATAATATACTATACTATACAGTATCTCAGCTTCGGGGTGTGACAGGATGAAACTGTGTGAACCGCCATGTTACTCTTGACCTCTTTAACAAACAGGGTGAATTTGTTAAAGGGTGAATCAAATTTTTTGCCTTAAAGATGATAAGAGCCAAACTTTGTTAGTTCACTCACTCACTCATCGTCTATATCACTTTATCCTGACTTTGTTAGTTTTGGGGGGAAAAAATTACGTTCACTGATTTTCACTAAATTCTTACCGTACATTAGGAAGATCAAAACATTCATAGCTGTGCACTTAATTTCATTCTTTAGTGCTCCACAGCTGAGATTTAAGCATTACCTATCTATACTATACACACTATATTGTAAAATACTATACTGTATCTCAGGTTTGAAGTGTGATAGAGTAGGATGAAACTACAGTAACTACACTGCAATATAAGGCTTGACTTCCCTAACAAACAGGCTGAATTTGGTGAAGATCTGAGAAGGTCACATTTCCCATGTCAAAAAACAGATTTTGACTAAATTCACACCATTCGTTAGGAGGGTCAAGAAGAACTCATTAGTGCACTTAATCTCATCCTCTCATCCTCCCGAGCTGAGATCTAAGCATCACATTTGCATACTGTACTATATTAACGTTTACTATACTATACTATACTATATTATACTATACTATACTATATAGCTGTACATTAAGATGGTCAAGACGAACACAACAGTACACAAAGGTACACGTGTCATTGAGTTACACCATAAGTAATACAGTATGGAAATGTGTGGGGCTAAACATTTTAACACATAACTTTTATTTTCACCAAATTTACACGATCAACCCATAAGCAGTAGTGTGATTAGTTTCATCCTATTGTTCTCCAGAGCTGAGATCCAAGCATCACATTTCTAAACTGTACTACACTACTGTATATTATACTCTACTACAGTACACATATTGACATACAAATTCACACATTGCTGTAAGAAGATCAGAACGAACACATTAGTGTACATTATTTCATCCCATCATGCTCTACAACTAAGAGATCTACAGTAAGCATCACATTTCTACACTGTACTACATTATAGTTTTTCTGTACTATACTGTACTGTATCTCAGTACTGACATGTAATAAGATAAAACTACATACACTCACATGTGAGGCATGACCCCATTATCCCACAGAGTGAGTTTGGAGAGAATCTGAGAATGTCAAATTTCCCCCCCCAACATGGTAAGGGGTTAATTAAGCCTTTGTGTTCTTGGAGGAAAAATTAATGTTCACGGATTTGAACTAAATTCATACAGCGCCTTTGAAATATGAAAATATATACAATAGTGCACTTCATTTCACTCTGTCAGGCTTCAGAGCTGAGATTTAAGCATTATTGGTCTATACTCAACTACACTATACTATACTGTAGTCTACTATACTGTATCTTGGCTGTGGAGTGTGATGGACTGAAGCTAAATGCACTGCTGTGTTGCTCCTGGTTACCGTAATGTGCAGAGCGAATATGGTGAAGATCTGAGACGGTCACATTTTTCACCCTAAAAGTGGTAAGGGGTTAGCCTTTGTGTTTTTTGGGGGTGAAAAATTTGGCACATTTTGATTTTCACTAAATTCACACCATGCATTAAGAAGATCAGGATGAACACATTAGTGCACTTAGCGTCGACCCGTCGAGCTCCAGAGCTGAGATCCAAGCATCACATTTCCATACTGTACTACACTATAATGTAGGAATGTAGGACGTATGTAGGAATAATAGTGATAATGTAAGTCCTGATCACTTTAACCCAGAAGGTGAATTTGGTGAGAATTTTAAATGTCAAATTTTTATCCCCCCAAAAAAGGTAAGGCTTTGTGTTTTATGGGAAAAAATATTTAAAATTTTTTAGTAGATTCACACCATGCATTAGGAAAGATAAAGTCATTAGTGCACGTACTGTACTTTCTACCTGTTATCGAATTCCTTCAGCACATTAAGATGTTCAACACAACAGTGCACTTCACTCCATCACACTGTAATCTATATAATACTATAATACAATAGCAGTGTGTGTGTGTGTGTGTGTGTGTGTGTGTGTTTTGTCTGTGGTTAGAGAGAGAAGCCAAATTAAACAGACAGGTAACATGTGATTGCTCCTACCTGTGTGTTATTACCAGCAGCCTGTGTGTGTGTGTGTGTGTGTGTGTGTGTGTGTGTGTTTCCCTTTCAGTATTCTCACACTCGCCTTGAAGCCATGAGCAGCCTGGAGCTGGAATTGTTTGCTGAAGTGTGTAAAGAAAAACGTACTCATGGGAGAAAGAAGAAAAATAAAAAGACTGGATGAAAATAAATGAATGAATCTTTGCTTTAAAAAACAAACAATCAAACAAACAAAAAAACGTGTTCTGAGTCTTTCTTCGCTCACACACACCCACAAACATACTGTAGTACGGCACACCATAGAACATACAGTAGGTACAGTTATTTTAGTAAAGTGTGTCACTGTATGTATGTAGTATGGTGTAGTACTGTATGTGCTTGAGGAAGGACAGTACTGTAAGTGCACTAATGATTTAATCTCCACCTTCCTAATGCATGATGTGACTCTGCTGAAGATGGGCGAATTATCTTTTTTTTCCTCCAAAAAAAAAAACATTTTGGGTAAAAAAAAAAAAAAAAATTTCAGATTCTCTTTAAATTCATACTGTGGGTTAAAGTGGTCAGGCCTTGTATTTAATTTGATCCTATTACACTCCAGTAGTGAGATACAGTATGGTACAGTATAATACAGTACACTATAGTGCAGTACAGCATGGAAATATGATGCTTAGAACTCAGCTCTGGAGAACGACGGCTCGAAGTGCACTGATATGTTCTTAATGCATTGTGTGAATTTGGTGAAAATCAAAGTATGTTAATATTTTCATCCCACCCCCCAAAAACAAACAAACAAACAAACAAACAAAACACAAGGGATGACCCTATAACAGCTTTGGAGCAGAAAACTTGACCTTCTCAGATCTTCACCAAACTCACCCTGTGTGTTCAGGCAGTCACGCCTCATTGCTTACAAACTCTCTACTCTTTCATCCCACCACACCTCAAAGCTGAGATACAGTACAGTATAATATGGTGTAGTACAGTATAGAAATGTGATGCTTAGATCTCAGCTCTGGAGAACGACTGGATGAAACTAATTATGATCTTCCTCGTACATGGTGTAAATCTGGCAAAAATTGAAATATGTAAAAAACAATTCACCTCACACATTTCCATACTGTATTACAGTATGTTTTACTCTGTTGTAACTCCTTGACATGTGATAGGACAAACCTACGCACTATTGTGATACCCTTGACCACCTTAATGCACAGTGTGAATGAGGTAAAGAGTCACCAAATTTACACCGTGCATATTATTAAGATGAACTAATATTATTCAAACTTACAAACTCTCTGCACTAATTATTCTGTAATACAAAAGCTAAAATATGACTTTTTTTGGTTTGTTGGTATTCTGCTGGCTATTATATAGGAAAAGTTTTTTTTTTTTTTTAGTAAAAATTAAGTAAAATGTCATTTATATTCAATTTACTCAGTAATCTAAGGTTGCTGTATCTTTAACATTAGGACAAATGTAACAATAATATAGTTCAGAATAAATTTTTTTACTGTTTGTTTTTTAACAGTAGTTAACAATAACAATAAATAAAGTGCAGAAACATGATTGCAGCATGTTCAGGAAAAAGATACAGTAGATTCACCGATGGGTTACGACTCATAGTGTAATCTGTCACCAGAACGTGATTATGGAAATATGGAAATTTGAGAATGATCAGTGTAACAGCCTGCCGTGTCCCGAGACACAGTGCAACATGCCTACACTCTGTCGAAACACGCTTCACACTGAAGTCCATGACCTTCTGCCAGGTGAGTTTTGCTGGGGCAATAAACACCTCGTAATCGTGACTCTGCTGTTCCAGTGGGAATTTTCCAGCTTACAGCGTTGTGCCAAAGTCTTAGGCATCCTGTGTTGTTGTTGTTTTTTTTGTACAAACTTTGTAATGCAATTTTATTTAAAAAATGTATTATTAAGTCAGTACAAAAAAAAAAAAAATCCGACTTCCATGCATTACTTTAGGAGAAAATACAGGTATAGACCTATAGATATAACTATATCTATAGGTCAGAAAAGAAAGCAATATATTATGTAAAAATGCACTTTTTAAACAAACAAACAAACAAACAAACAAACAAACAAACAAAAAAGTCATCAGAAGATCCTGGATCTGCAGGATGTTCAGTAAAACTAAGAAGCTTATTTCAGTCACTACTCGTACCTGAGACTATATTTTACGCAAAGACTCGTCACATCAGTTATTAACTTTGTTTAATTAATTACTTTTTTACTGCTTTCTAATAAACATTTTTGAATGTAGAAACTTTTTTTTGTTGTTGTTGCTCTACAGCAGTTATCTGCATGTGCCTGAGACTTATAGACAGTGCTGTATATCACCGGAGAAACCTCACCTTTCATCAGGCTTTTATCCACAGACTGCAGGTTGAACAAATGGAATATGTTTGTTTAGTCTCAAATTCATTCGACTGACGAGATTCTTAGTCCATGATCTAGTGAATCCAGTATCAAGATGTATTTTTGATAGAGACTTCAAAGCTCTTCTGTAAGTAGCTCTGGATAAAAGCAAAAAATGCTAAACTTAATGTGTTGGTAAATGTGGCTTAATGTTAAATAATGATACAATGGCTGACAAAGAAGTGGAGCCAAATGTAGTGGCATGGAAAGGTCTTATGTTCAAACCCCAGCCCTGATTAGATGGATTAAATTTTAAGAGAGAGGAAAAAGGAGAGGCTAGTAAGAGGAACGGCTGTTTACAGCTGCAATAAGGTCAGTGAGAACAGGTAATGACTTGTTTAGTGGATGTTTGACAACATTAACTATACAGTAGCAAGACACACAAACAATTATAATTTCTTGTGTCTTTATTGAATGCATGATACAGATGCATGCAATAAAAACAAAATATTTTTATTTCATTACTTACCACCTGTGCCGAAAACACTCGTTTGAAGTCATTGTTGCCAAAGTCATTCGACCGGATACTATATTAACTCGAAAGATTCAGTTACTGTACTTTTTTATTCACCACTGTGAGTGTTTAATGGGTGTGTTCAATAAAGATGCGTGAAATCATAATTAACTTAAGCACATTGTGTTTGTCTATTGTTGTGAAGATCCGATCACATGTTATAGTAAATTAATGCAGAAAATCAGTTAATTCCAGCGGGTTCGCATAGTTTTTCTTGCCAGATTAATTAAAATCTTCTTTGATAAAGTAAAACATTGTAATATAAAACAATACTGAAAACTCTACTTCATCACACCACCCCGTGATTAATTATTTTTTTTATAAATCAGCACAAAACTTCCATTTAATTTAGTTTCAAATCAGATCAGATAATAATCCGATTATTAATGTTCATGTAAACACTTATTCTTTGCCCTACTTTACCGTCTGACCCAGAGCAACTACAATTAAGGTTAAAGCCCAAATTACAGCAGGCGGCTGAGTAATTGCAGGTTATGAGTTTTGCTCCAGGTCTCAACGGTGTATGTTTCTCTGGATTTGAACTTGCAGCTTCTTGCGCTTCGTTGGGCTGCAGTCAATTTGTCAAGTTCAACATCTAGCAGAGAGCGAGGCAAGACTCGAGTGAGGCAGAGTCAAATACGAGACTGAAAACTGTCAAATCCTTTTAGAGACTTTAAGCAGTTGGTTGAGCTCCTGAGTGCATTGCGCCGAAAGGATTGGCTGTTTTCTAGCAAAAGGATTTACGCTTTACAGATAATCATCAGACGCACGTGTTTACAAAGACGATCATTTCTGAAATGCTCAGTTAGCCTCATGCAACATTTACACACTACTTCAATGAAAAAGTAATTAACGAGACCCATTATTTTAACAAATAAGACCACGTTTAGCGAGACCAACACCCGAGACGGGGACACGTCCGAATCCGAGACAAGTTCGCTCGCTACAGGAGGCGTCTGGAGACTTTTCTCAGGTCCTCCGACTCTCGAAGCGAAACGCCGAGATCCAGCACAGAGTCAGATCACCAGGTTGGGAGTTTATTAAGCTGAAAAGGGAGCAGGGGTGACATGAATACCTCGTTACGCTGACTAAAGCAGAATAAAGACAGGAACTGGGGGCTTTTGTCTATCTGTACTGAGGGTCAGTGAGGTCGGAGTGGGGCCTGAGAGGAAACGGAGAGAAAAAATGGTATGCTTTCCTGCGTTTCAGTACTATCTTTATACATAAATACAATAGAAGAGTCTCACAGATTACTAGGAAATGTTCAAGAGAAACCTGGAAGCCAGGTTTACTACTACATATAGTGAAAGTTGTGTATTTTACTACATATACTATAAAACAGTTAGTTCCAATAGTATAATATAACAATAGTATAGTCCCGTTGCTTTATTTAAAATATATTTATATTTTGTTTCGAATCACATATGAACAACCAGTGTATTTTATTTACAGGTACAAAGCTAACTAGCTTCTAACACGCGGCTAAATCTTAAATCCCTCTCTAACCCCTGATCAAGGGCACTACTTTGTGTGGGGAACAAAGGATTGTACACTACATAGTGCACTAGCTTTCCATAGAACGCTATTTGAACCCGGAATATTCTAAAGTGGAATAAGTGGAAATATGAAGTAAATCTGGTGAAATCATGGTTTATTCTTCTCACCCTTTGGCTACAGAGTTTAACACTACTTTCATACCAGTTAACTGTTAGACGTAAGGTGGAGCAAAATAACTGGTGCAAATGGATCCAGTCCAATAGTGACACTATGCTTATTCTTTTGATTTTTATTATTGGCTTTATATGATTTTGATGGATTGAAGTTCTTCATTCACCAATTGATCCTGTAAAAAGCGAACAATACAAAGGAATCTTGTAAATTTTTGTGAATGGACTTGTAAATCATTACTATTATATATCGAATATGGACTATTCAGCGTTTTTAAGCATTTTAATAAAAAACTAGAGAGGCACATTTCCTGAAGAAAATGTGAGTGGTGCTTGACGTGGCATCATAGACACAGCTACGATGTCATAGCTGATGTTGGTCCCAATGTTAAGTCATAGTCACCCCATTCCCAAATAGGCCGCACGATTTGACACCTCATTCATGGGTCTACGACAAACTAGTACGGGACTAGTTACGCGCGTAACTTTTGTACGGAAGAAGAAAAAAAGAATAATAATCCTGAGAGATAACAATAGTAGTGCTTCGCTTCGCAAGCACCACTAATAATATTTATTCTTTTATGCCAACGTGTGTGGCAAATGGTTTGGAAAAGATGATGCCAAGATTCACAGAAGAATATTTCTTTTTTCAAAAATATATTTTATTGCATTGCAAAATACATCTGTAATCAATCACAGGCTGAGTATAAAAAGGAATGTGTATAAATATCTTTTACAGTGAAGAATATGAAATAATTTAATTTAAAGATTAGAAAATGAACAATTAACTTAAATGCAAAAATCAAAAAATTGTGCAGAAAAGTGGAAAATTTCCCGATGCATTTTATATATTTCTGTATAGATATTAATGTATAAATAAATTCTCAATAATACCTTATAATAAACTGTAAAGAACACAATCTGTAAAATTTCTGAGAAACGGAACAACAGTTCCATTGTCGCGCCTCCTAAAAGACAAAGCCCTCACGTGTGAGCCTCGGCGCTCAGAACAGACAGTTCATGATTTTTTTTTCCTTCCTCCCTTCTGCTCAACGTCCTCCCTTTCTCTGAAAGCAAAAATAAAAACCCGCTGAGTCATCTTGACAGGGTTCGCCGGAGAAAAACACTCCCCCTCCTCCTCCCCCTCGAGAGCAGGCCGAGATCGAGGTCACAGATCTGCCGCGATCACGAGGCAGCGCTCTGGAGCTTTATTACGTTTTGTTGGATTTTTTTTTTTTAATCTAAGTTTTTTTTTCTGGAGGGTTTTTGCTCTCATCGTTCGGGGAGGTTGATGACGGGGACCCACTGGTCCATGCAGCGGCTCTCGTGGCAGAACCGATGCACTTTCCGGAGAGCCTGGTTGTTCCTTGTAGAAGCACGCGGGCCCTGCAGAGGGGAGAAGGAAAGACAAAGAATTAGACTTATTAGCATCATTATATTATAATAATTAAACACAACATCTGGATATGCAAGTTATCAGAAGGTTACACTTTGTTCAAAGTGTAAAGATTATAATAAAGGCAATAAATCTTCATTAATCAGAGCTAATAAACCCCACTATATATCTTAAAAGACAGTACGGTGACTTTAGTGATTGTCGCCTTGCACCTCCAGGGTCTGTGCTCAATTCCCGCCTCGGGGTGTGTGTGCATGAAGTTTGCATGTTCTATCCGTGCCTGGTGGATTTCCTCCCACAGTCCAAAGACATGCAGATTAGGCTAATTAGTGTTCCCAAATTGCCCGTAGTGTGTGAATGGGTGTGTGAATGTTGACCAGAGATTGTAAAATGGTAATAAATACAGTGGTAATCACCATTGGCCTCTACGGTTCCTAGTTAGACTACAGAGGTTCTTGAATAGATGGATATTTTATAAAAGCAAACATATATATATTGCTCATGGAGTGTTTCTAGCTACTTTAATAAAAGAACAGTTTGGTTTGATAATTTAGCGTTTTGTTTTTATAAAACCATTAACTAGCATTCCAGATGTTGTACATCAATTAGTTCGTTAGATTCATACGATGTAAAAATTTGAAGCATCCAGGCAAAATGTGAAAGAAATGTGTGTACGAAAACAATTCACTTAACATTTTAACTATTTTTGTAACCTAATTAGTGGTGCTTGCGAAGTGAAGCACTACTATTGTTATCTCACAGGCTTATTTTTTTTCTTCTTCTTCCATACAAAAGTTTGGCGCGTAATTAATCCTGCACTGTTTGTCGTGGACCCACGAATTAGGTGTCAAATCATGCGGCTTGTCCGGGAATGGGGTGCTATGACTTTTCTAAGGTGGTGGGTGGTTAATTGCCCCAAAAAGTCCCATAGACGTAACATTGAGACGTTCACCAACTGTGACATCATCATAGCTATGACTATGATGTCACGGCAAGCACCACTCACTTTTCCTCCGGAAATGTGCCTCTCTAGTTATAATTGTTACTGCAACAGGGGTGAGGACTTTTCTCGATATAGATGAATCATATCAGCTATCAGTTGCTACTTTGACAGAGATGTAATAATGCTATAATGTTTCTATAACAACACAACATTTCTCTAAATGAACTTGCCTACCTGCATACATACGAGCTGTGTAACAGTGAGTGACATCATAATCAAGTCAATTAGCTTTGTATTGTGATTCATGTTCTCCATGTCATACCTCTACATACCGAAGACTTAACAAATAATTCTGATCATATTTTTACGGTATTTGCGTATTTCTATTACCTGTTACAGGTTTATGCTTGAGCAAATTAGTAGATTAATAAACCTCATATTATCTTCCATTATGCCTGAAAGTTACAACTTGCTCTGACGTTACCAAATGCAAATCATACCCCGAAACTGACCCTTTATGGCTGTTGGACGTGATCATTTGCATCTGTGCTAGAAAGCAGGCCAAGGGTGAGTAACTGCCAGGCGTGTTTATACAAGCTGAGACGGAAAGCTCTTTCGCTCGCCTACGTCACTCACTTGTGTAAGAGTTTCATTCAGTTAGTGACTAATTTACATCCCAGTAGAAACCCGGAACAAAGTTTCATTTGCACTCAAGGACTTTCCTTGAGGAGCCGCATGCCGTTATGATGTGTATTGTTTAGTTTGCACGTTCGTGGTCGATCCTGCTGGAATCTTACCGTGACCAGGATGCAGTGCAGGTCCATCTGCTCGCCTCCCTGCTTCGCGGGTCCTCCCAGGATCTTGGCGAGGCGCCTGGTGTTGTTCACGCGCAGGATGTTGATGTCATTTTCGCAGCAGAACGCCTGGATGAGCGTGAAGTGGATCTGCAAGGCGACGTCCTTCACATCCTCGTCGTCCGTGGCCAGGATGCACAGCACGACGTTATCTGGATCTCTGAAAATACAGACAAAAAGCAGATGTTAGATCCGGGCGATGACATTGCATGCTGTTCGGTGACAATGAGGGGTTTTGATTTTAGTGCACTTACACATTCAGCGCTTTGGCAGTCTCATAAACTCCGATTGTAACCCAGCCTCGGAGCAGGGCAGAAGTTAGGACTTCCTCAAGGGCTTTAGATACACAATCCATCCTGATGCATGCAGAATACAAGAGGAACATGTCACTAGTGATCGATTGCATGTGTAATAAAGACTTTGCATCATTTTGCAAAAAGAATGAGGTTGTAAAAGACAAAGAAACATGTTTTAAACATAAATGTATCCTGATCTCTCTCAAACAAATGTAGGTCTCTGTGAACCCATGAGTCACGTGACGCAGCAGCTGTCACGAGCCACCCGGTTCACTAACGGCTTTCACATATCACTCGTAAAATTAATAATATAGCAATACTGATATTATATATGCAAAAAACAATGAAAACAACAATTTATCTGCAAATGCATTGCACTCCTGGACATTCCACTAATATTACGTTAAAAAAAATTATAATATAAAAAAAAACATACCTTTCGACAGAAGTACAGTCTCCGTTCAGTTCTTCAAATGTCATGTTGCTTGTCAAGTAATCCAGTACGGATATGAATAATTAAAAATAGATACTTTTTTTTAACCGTTTTCCGCTTAAACACGCAGCTTTACTCCACTCAATGGTCCTGGTCGGTCTGGCTGCTTCACTCACCGTCGCCGGGTAAACCAAGCAGGAGTCACGCTATAAAATTTGCATGTCCTTTCTGATTGGTTGTATGTTAATGAGGCAGGACGAACGCTTTTATTGCCCTGATACTGGAAGGAGTTAGCGCACAAGCTGATTGGACGTATGCCGATTCGGAAATGAATGCTATTGGTCTGTCTTATGTTAAGGGGCGGGGCTGAATTCACTGTGACGACAGGTGGTTTCTGAAGGTGAAAAAAGCTTTGCCCTGACATGCCTGAAGTTTGTGTGTGTAATAGGAACAGTGATTTAAATATATTTTTTTATTATATTGACGTTATATAAATTTTTAATCCTTTTAATATATATATATATATATTTTTTTTTTTAAATATGCATTTCATTAGTATTTCTTTTCGTGACATTTTTTGTTATAAAAAATAACCTATGACTTACTGTATGTATAGAAGCTTAAGAACCCCTATCATATTTAAAATAAAAAAAGCAAAATAATAATAATGAAAAAGACATGAACTGCAAAAATTTGCCATGTTGATACTTATCACACTTATCACAATATTTTAAATGAAACCCTAGATTTAAAACTTTTGTTGCACCTTCGACTTCATATATGTAATAATTCCCCTCTTTCCCATTTTCACCTTCACAACAATTTTGTCCATAATGCAAACTTTAAAAGACACAAACACGCAGAAGCTCTGAACTGATGTTCTATATCACATCTTGAAATGATAAGCTATACAACAAGCCCATATGTAAAGGTAAGGATTAATGTATGATTTAATGTAACATTTTAAGAGTGCATTGAAAATGCAATCAAAATTGTTTGACTTCTTTTTGACCTCACAATGTCTATGTATAGCTTTTGTCTTTCCAGAAGTCACATGCTTGAGCAGTTGTGGATGACTTCATCTTGTTTTGTAAGATGCAATTCCCCCTTCAGGAAATTCTTGGGCCTGTTTTCTGTAAAACAGCGACACCATGAGGCCAAAGTTTTACAAGAATTTGGATAAATGTGGACATAACATTGTACAATAAGATGTACACCTTGAGATGTACAATAAAATGTACACACTAAGGGCAAGCTGGGAACCAATTAGATTTATCTGATGTCATTGTACTGTGCGAGGAAACTGGAGAACTCAGAGGAAACCCACCACGCACTGGGAGAACATGCAAAATCCTTGCACACAGACTCCAAGGCAGGAATCGAACCAGGAACCTGGAGGTGCGAGGCAATGGTGCTAACCACTAAGCCACTGTGCTGCCTGTATACTTGTAGAAATGATGAATGTATAAATAGATAAAAGTACATATTTACATGATCATAAGTAGTGTTACAAGCAATAGTGTTTAAATAGTTCATGCATTCATTCATTCTTTTAGAAGTGATGATTTAATGTATTTGGAATTAATTTTATTTTCAGCACCCTGTTTGCATGGTTCAAGATTTGCTATTTAGATCATTTATCCTGTTTTATTATTATTATTATTATTATTATTATTATTATTATTTATTTTATTTAAACACCCTGGTTCTCTTGCAAAAATCCCACGTGAACCTGTTGGGAATTTTGCTAAGATCACCGTGAATCAACTGATTATTAAAAAGCGATAAACAGCCTGAGGTACTTACCGCAAAAACACTGGTCCTGTTCCAATTCCTCCTCTTCACCACACCCTTGAAGTGTAATCCCTGTTAACTTCTCAAAACAAAACTCCAACCAGGAAATCAACAGCTATGTTTATAGAGAAATATTTTCAACGTTTTTAGATTTAGTTGTTGCACATGACACCCAAAACATTTTAGAGTTTAAATTTATGAAATGAAGTGCTGCAACCACAGGATAAAAAAAAGAAAAAGAAAAAGCATCTATCACAGTAGACAGTGTTTCTGCACATGAACATTAACAGGACCAATCAAAAGTTTGGACACCCCTTCTAATCCCATGGTGTTTCCTGATTTTTTACTTCTTTTTACAATGTAAAACAAGGCGAAAGCATCCAAATTATGCAATCATTTCCTTTGAAGCGTTGATATTGAGACGTGTCTGGTACTTATGCTCTGTAAAGCCTTTTTGCTGTTAATTGGTGATTTCTGAGGCTGGTGACTCTAAATGAACGTCTCCTCTGAAGCAGAGGTTAGTTTCGGTCTTGCTTTCCTGGGAAGGTCTTCATGAGAGACAGTTTCATCATCATGGAGCTTGATGGGTTTTGCAAATGCAAAAATACTGACAATACTGTTCCTGCAAGAACTGTTCCAGAACAG
Source organism: Clarias pachynema (assembly GCA_030014365.1). NCBI lineage: Eukaryota > Metazoa > Chordata > Actinopteri > Siluriformes > Clariidae > Clarias > Clarias pachynema. Next base: position 21,067,230 of record JAQMYL010000018.1, read on the forward strand.
CTGACCTTCATGTCTTAAGATAACAACCGACTGTTGTCGTTGTTAATTACCTAATGCCATATATGTTATTTTATAGCTTTGAACTTTTTTTATTGTTCTGAATGTAGAAAATAAATCATGAAACATCAAAAAACATTGAATTAGAACCCGTTTTCAAACTTTGACTGGTACTGTACATTTATTGTTTAAAAACAAACTAACAATAACAAACAAAATGCATCAGCTTTGTTTTTAGACACCAGGGGGCGACAGAGCTTTATTAAATAAACATTAGTGATGTGCTATAATTTAATGTATTACATCGTAAATAGTGTGCTTTTTATTGTTAATTTCTTTAATGAATGCTAATCTTTTTCCACTATATATATATATATATATATATATATATATAAGACAGGTACATGTTAATATCTATTTATATTTAAGGTTTTCTGCAGTAGATCCCCCAAACGTTTGAGGAATGAAGATGGAGTAAATTATTAAAATGTCACACATATTGTTTAACAACAACAACAACAACAACAAAAACAACAACAACAAAAAAGGTCCACCCTATTATACATTTACTGTCCACAACAACCATTTCAGACAACAAGGCAGGTAAGCAGAATTCAATATGATACTGATTATTATGTTTAATATGATTAAATGTTCCTTTAAAGGGGAAAAGAGGAAAAGCAGTTTTGTATCCAGACACGAGGGGGCGACAGAGCTTCATTTGAATACAACTTTAAAGGAATTTGCATCTGAATTCAGCCTGAAGAGATTACTTTCAGACACACTGAAACCAATTTGCTAAATGTTCAAACTCCCCTCCAAAAAGAGCTATTAATCAGTTATTAATCAAAACTAGATAAGATAAGATAAGATAAGATTGTCTATTTGCATATAAACAGTGCTATGAGTGAACCACACACACACACACACACACACACACACACACATAGAGTGATGTGATTAAACCTCTTTATATAATTAAACTTGAGTGTGTTTCAGTCAATGTGACTAGTTTAACTCTTTCAATTTTGTTAAACTTTTATTTTTTTCATTGCTGTATAATGACCATTAACTTAAAGGTACGTTAAACATTGATATTAAATTAATTCTGGAAAAGACGTTTGCTGAAAGAAATATAATCCAGGCTTACTTACAAGTTTAAAATATGAATTTAGTAAAAGTACATATTAAACTTTTCATCAAAATAATTTATATACAGTCAATATATGTACTATAAGTGTACATTATTTCTAGATACCCAAGTTATGCATTACCCTTTCCTATTTTTTTCCTTTGATTCTGTAAAGCTGCTTTGTAATAAAAGTGCCATGTAAATAAATTTTAACTGAATACAACTCAGTTTAGTGTTTTATTTTTTTAAAGCACAATTTTATTATCATGGAAATGATTTTTAAAGCAAATTCAGTGCAAGACTTATAGACGGGACATTTAATATTTAAAACAGATATATATATAATTTAATGTCATAAAATAAATATCAAGCTAAATGTTTTGTAGGCCTATATCCAACATAATAATAAATAATAAATAATAATATTTGTTTTCTTTTTTTAATTTTTATGGTATTCGTTGAAAATCAATCTACATAATTCAGCTTTCATTTCTAAAATAAAAACTTTAGAAACACTCATTATAAATAGTCAAAGATCATTTATAAGCGAATGCGCGTGAATTTAAAAAAAAATTGGGGGGGGGGGGGGTTGATCTTTTTATTAATAAAAAAAAATGTAAAAAAAAGAACAACACAGAGAGAGAATCTGGAGTTTCTCATAAATCCACGTCAAACAGTTGTGAAAGCTGTGTGATGAACAGTAGGATAATACAGTCCAGTGATGCTTCGAGAGGTTACTGTTCGTGTGACGGCTGACAAATGTGCCAAGTGCTAAAGGATGCCAGCTAATATACGTCTCCTTAATGGACCAATTGCTCAATTAAGTGGCTGATTTGTTCCGTGGCGCGCTCTTTAATATGGAGAGAGTCATATTTCCTCCTAGATTAGTATAGATACTGGCTGACAGACTGCACTGCTCAAGGTATTTTGCCGGCATAATTCATTCATAATGCCACAATGCAGCCCATCTATCATCTCATTTTTTCCCTGCCACTTCCTCTCCCTCTCCAATTCACTTCCAGGCTCCTGGCTCTTTATCGAGGGGGGTTCTGTGTGTATGTGTGTGGTGGTGGTGGTGGTGTTGCAGGACAAGGTTGGAACGTTGGCGGCTTTTTTTTTTCTTTTTTCTACCCACTGATGTATTAGGCAGCATATGCAAGCGATGAATTACCCGGCGAAGGGAGTCAATTATCCAGTCGGGGGAAGAAAAAAAAAATCGGGAACAGTGGCCCTATGCTTGGCCTAAGGGCCCCTTTTTCCATTTGAAGGCATGATTTTTGAAAAGGGGGTAAGAGGGGGGTGTATGTACTGTATAAAGGAAACGGAAGCACAAGAAAAAGAAGAAGATGAAGAGAGGGATGAAGATTAGAGCGGGGACGTGATGGGTCTCAGATCCTCTCTTTAGCTCATTTTGTGTCATTTCTTTTTTCTGAGTTTTTTTTTTTTCCAAAGAAGATTTAGAACAGGCATTTAAAAAAAGCAGCCACCACCCCCCATCAACCCCCACCCTCCACCGAGCCTCTCCTCTCATTTGTCCTGCTTCACATCAAACCCTGCCCCTGGTTTGACTATTAGAAGTGGAGGTCAATAGGGATATGAGAACTGCCACACGTGCGCACACGTCCCAAACCACCGAGCCTTGTCACTTTTCCCCACTGATTTCACCCCCACACCTCTTTTTTTATAAGACGGAGGAGGGGGGACGTCCCGTAAGAAACGTTGAACGCTTGCCAGAACAAGCTGACTGACATGGGTGACACTTAGGGAAATGAGGTCATTAGCTCGAATTACGGGGGGTTTTGATAGCTCAGTAATGGGTTTTAATGATGGAATTTAGCACGCGCCGCCACTAGGGATACGCGCCCAACACAGGCAGACAGGTCGTTTAATAAAGAGACTTTCCACCGTAGAATAAGGATTGTGTCCAAAAGAGTCTAAAAAAATAAAATCCAAAGACTTACCTGCACTGTGGCAGAGCTGCTTTTTCCCCCTTTTCGCTGTCCTTCAATTTCCTGAATATGGAATTATTCATTTATTAGTACAAAAAGCACACGTTGTTGTTGTGTTTATTTTTTTCCATCCAATCCTGAACTCCTATTAGAAAAGAAAAGGCTGTGATATAGTTGTTAAGGAAACAAACTGTATGTATATGATTTTAAATAGTGACCGTGGACTAAGAAGGCGTAATTTTTAACCATTCTGCACCAAATCACAGATTTATATTAATGCACTCCTTCCAACACATTATGGTTTCTAATATAACAGCTTATTGTATGACAGACTCTACACTTAGAAAACTGATTAATGAAAAGGTGTGCAGAAGTCATGTGTCAAGTTTGCGGAAGGAGTCTCCAGTGTCAGTGTTTTTGTAACAGTCTAAAGTCAGGCTGTAGCTTAGTTTTCCAGGTAAAGTCTTCAAGACTGTAGCTATTTGACGTTTTTAGCTATTCAGCTGTTCCCCGACATTATATGTAACTACAGGGTGGGCCATTTATATGGATACACCTTAATAAAATGGGAATGGTTGGTGATATTAACTTCCTGTTTGTG